>NTHP01000301.1:595009-605614 GCA_003416845.1 Oplegnathus fasciatus
CGCCTTTTTTTTTTTTAAAGGAACCCATCACTAAAAGTTTTTCACCATAAGCACCTTATAAAATACACTTTTAACGATATATTGAACATCATATAAACACAAAACTCTCACAGAGTTTATATTAGAGAGATATTAGAAACAGTCTGTCCGCGTGCCGGTATGAGACTCTCCTAATGCTCTTACACACTGTGTATCTCAGACTCACAGACACATGTAATGTGCCTCTCTGGAATAACATATACAGAAACGCTCTTGAAATGAAATATTTGCACAACTGGGACACACAGGAAATTGCTGGTGCCGCTGTGTTTATTTTTAAGAGTGCAGAAGATCACAGTTGATAATCAGATTTAAGAAGGGGTTACCAGATTCAAACACGGACATGTCGCAAGTACTATAAAATGCAACGTGGTCTGACTTTAAGGATAAAAGTCTGAAGATTGTGTGTTGAACCATACTGAGGGAGATCACCGGCTCGCTCTTGGCCTCTGTGCAAATAAGTGCTTGATGGTGATTTTATTTGAAAGAAAACACACAGTATTAAATTTGGAGTTACGCCGCTCCCAGTGGAAAGCCTCAGTGATGAGCTGTCGCCGCTCATCCTTCATTCATTCGTCCTTCTGTGCATGTTAGCCTCCGCACGCTATAGGTTACAGGTACGGAGGGCTTTGGCCTTCGTCATGTCGAAGGTCGAAGGTCCGCTGATCCACTGCGTGCGACAGGCTCACGGTTCCTGTGGTAACTCCGCCTGCTGGTGCTGTCTACTACTGGTGCTGCGGAGAGACTCACGTTCTCGTAACAGATCGGGGCTCAGGAGAGTAGGTCATCGTTCAATAAACTGGAGGTTAATGACATTTTCAGGGACTAGGAGCGTCCGTGTCATGGGCTTCACGGAAATCCCTTCTGGGTCCGGCTTCACGTCGAACTCCATGAGGATCTAATGAGACCAGAAACAGAGAGATCAGATTTACTACAGGGTGACTGAAATGAAAAAAAAATCAAGTGCTCATCATGCGTTAAGTGTTGGGCAGTGACTGAAATCCCTGGATTAAGTAATCAAATCAATTCATTAAGAACTGGATTTGCACAATGGCTTAAATCCCCTTCTTTAGTTACTTACAGTATTCCAAGAAAAAATGTAGGATTTGTTGGAAACACTGCAGTTTCTGACAAACTGTATTTAATCGTAAACAATCTAAATTACTTGTTACATAATTCAAATAATCTGTGTACATGCGGCTTGTAACAGAATATGTTACAGCCTCTCCAAACATATGTTCTATGTTAAAACTGTTTAAAACTGTCCTGATTTTCAACAGATAATCAAACATCAAATTACTGCTGAACATACACAGTGAGGCAGTGCACTGTAACATCAGTTTACCATCTAACGAGCTGATGAGCAGTATTACTCTGCAAATAAGTTGTTTTCTACCTGTGTACTTTCTTCCTTTGTCCACTAAATCTATTGACTCGGCCCGGATTAATACTTTAAAAGCTGATCAATAATCTCAAATGAGTCTTCCTGTGTAACATCACAAAGTCTGAAAGAAGTCCGGCCAACTCACCCTGGCAAGAGCAAGGTAGAGCTCCAGCTCAGCGATACGCCGACCTATGCAGCTGCGCTTTCCAACCCCAAAGGGCACAGAGGCATACGGGTGGTGAGTCTGGTCCTTGTTCAACCATCGATGGGGCTGGAATTCATCCGGATTTGGAAACACTGCTGGATCCCGGGATGTTGCAAAGTGGCACAGGGTAATCAGAGTCTGGATGGAAAAGATTTCACTGTCAGACACGTGTATATGTGTATTATATTCATATTCAGCCCAGTACAGAGGCTCCTTCTAGTGTGACCACATGGCACGAGACAGGTTTGAATCCTAATAGTCATCGCAGAGTATGAATGATTTAAAATGCACTAATTCCCTCAACACACTCACGTTTTTAGGGATGAGGTAGCCTCCAACCTGGATGTCTCTCTCTGTGATGACTCTTGCATTGGCAGGAATAACAGGGTACAACCTGGAAAACAAAAGTTCAATAATGTAAATAAACTTGCAGATTGAAAACTAGATGTCTTCAGGAAATGAGCTGAAACCTTTTGAGTTATACCTCAACACTTCTTTGACTGTGGCCTTCAGGAGAGGCATGCGGGCCACATCTGCTGCCACCGGCATGCTTCGACCCCGCAGCACGCTCAACACCTCGTCCCGGAGCGAGGCCTGCACCTCAGGGTGACGGGACAGCTCATACAGCGACCAGGACATCGTGCTGGAGATCTGAAAAGACGGAGGTACACAAGAGGTTAATAAATCTGCAGGACTGACAGCAGAACCCAGTGAGGAAGGGGACAGGGTGATCGTTCTTACCGTGTCCACTCCCGCGAGAAGCAGCTCTGTCACGTTGCTGTAGACCGTCTTCATGGGCAGCCCGGTCTGCGACAGGAAGTAGGTGAGATAACGGCCCTCCACCTTCTCTCCGCGGGCAACCTTCTCTGCTTCGGCCGTCAGACGCTGGTCAATGTGACCTTTGGCTGGAGGCACAGAGATTAGAGGCCGTTATGACAATAGGCCATTCTCACAAACTTGACCATTAGGTTGATTATAACCACAGTTTGATCTTGACTGATGTTCAAGACTTCAGTTTCAGATGATCTTGTAGTGCGTGAGGGTTAAGGACTTCTCCGGCTTCCTGATCCAGTTTGCACCAGTGTGATTATTCTAAACATGTTTGATTTTGATGTCTCAGATCTGGATAAGTCTTAACGTACTGTGAGAGTGAGCGGGATGACAAACCAAGTGCTGAGTGGAGACCAGCGACGGCAAGAATTGAGAAGGGCGGAAGTGTGGAAGAACACACAGTATGTTCCACCACCATGTTTGTTCTGGTCCTGGTTTTGGTTGCTTGGTTTGCCTTATAATATCACCTAGAGTCTGCTGAATGTCCCTGTTCATACATCTTTTTAAAAAAAGCATTTCATATTCTGTTTATGTTTGTGCATTTTAATATATTTTTTTCATTATATCTTCCTATTTTCTCACTTTCAAACGCATTTTTGTAAATCACTATCAGATTTCCAAGCAGGCACACGTTTTGCGATTTCCCATGCTGACACCAAACTCAAATGTAGAAGAGAAACTACCTACCGAAGTCAAACATGTAGTCCCAGCACTGACAGAAGATGTTCCAGGGTTTAGGAAACAGCTGGTGCAACCAGCTTGGCATGGCCATGGTAAGAAGCGTCATTACAAACATGGTGTTGATGGACTGGATGAAACGCTCCGTCTCTTCAGGGACGACCTCATCCAGGCAACCAATTCTGGATTCAAACAACACTGAGGAAATGCCTGTCAAAAAAAAAAAGAAAAAAGGTAAATGAGGAGGTGAGAAAGACATGGCACAAGGGCTGACAGAAATGTGCCGTAACCTCAGGATAAAACCACATCTAAGGCTTTTTAAAAGTAAGATTTCATTCTTCAAGTTGCCAGCAGCTCCATCATGATAACAGAGCACTGAAATAACATCATGGTTGAATTAAGCAATAAAAATATAACAAAGAGGATCTGATAACAGGGGATTTTTATATCCCACAATAGCTTTATAACGAGATGGAACCAAAACCAACTAACATGCAACAAATCTTTCAGTGAGTACTACTGTAATATTGTTCACTTATTCACTGGTGGCTATTTATAACATTATATAACAGGTAATTAGACAGTTGGTCTCCTTTAGCAAGATTTAGTTCAGTCGAGTTCTATCAGTGGGCATACGTCACAGCCACTCAACAATATCATCACTTTGACGACAGCAGAGTTAATGTTTGAGAACCGCGTGTGTGACGACACAGTCACTGGATTGAAACTGTGTTTAGTCTGGGAAAATCTGGGAGAGGAGAATTAATGGATGTAGCTCGCTCGGCTGAAGAGCCTGGAGGCAGGAAACAAATTCAATCTTTCATTCTGATGTGTGTATCCCCAACTCATTTGCTTTTAGAGGCGATCTGTAAAATGAGTTTAGCTGTATATGTGTATATGTATATAGTAATCAGTGGTTAATATGAGCTGGTACTGGGCCTAAATTCAGAAAACAAAATGTTTCCTTGTATCTCTAGTTAGATTTATGCAAATAATCAAAAGAACTCAAACTGAGAAAGTTTTTGATTGCTGGAAAGCTCAGCCTCTTAAATCTCAAATGGAAAACCAATGTAAATTAAACATTAAATGCTGCTTACACAGTAATGCATCAGTAGCAATTACCCAATATATATAATATATAATAACATGACACTGAAATAGGCCATTCGGCTTCATGAGTACTTTTACTTCTGATGCTTGAAGTATATTTTCCTGGTAATAACTTTGAATGCAGGACTGTTACTTGTAAATGAGTATTTTTGTATTGCAGAATTTTACTTAAGTAAAGGGTCTGAATACTTCTTCCACCACTGCATAGGTGAGACAAAGGTTACTTGTTGTTGATCTATGATGGAAATGTTGAAATGATTTGGGCACATCAGGTATAACATGCTGTTGCTTCCTGCATGTGGCTGGCCCCAATTACCAGTGTTTACATGGTGTGGTATACCCTGTAATGATGTATGATACTGACACTGCTCAGACTGCGTGAAACCTCACCCTCCAGGCCGAAGCGGTAGAACTCGCTGGCGATGTCGGTGATCAGGCCTTGGGAACATCTGCGAAGGCGAAGCTTGGCAATGAGGTCACCGACCACGCTGTTCAGGGTTTTATCGTAAGCTTCGACCGCCTTCGGTCGCAGCATGTGCTTCCCCAGGAGGCTTCTCACAGACTGCCACTCCTCGCCCTCACTAGGAGCACACACAGAGTAAAGATGAGCAAATGCTCGTGTTAGTACAGCATCTGTGCACACAAGTCAGTTGTAGTACTTCAGGGTTTGTCCACTTTCAGAATCAGCAAAGAACTTGACACCAGACACGGTATACAGTAAGAGGATACATAATTTAAAGTCTTCTCAGTATTACACTTGATGAAATCTTAGACTGTAGCTACACTAAGGACCTTACAGTTGTGTTTCACCTGTCCCCACTTTTGAGGGGGAGTTCCCTTCATCACTATGGCTTCATATTAATGAATGACTGAGTTGAGAAGAGCTGTCTCATCTTTGATTTGCAAGTTTTGTCTTTGTTTTCAGTTCTCAGTTACTTTATCACATCATTCAGTAGCTCCATATGTCAAACTATGAGATTCATATTAGTATAAAACAAGTCTAACCTATAAGAATGAAGTACAAATCACTCAAGTTTACATTTAGTTTGACATCGTGTTGTGATTTGGGGCTTCTAATGGATGAGAAGAGAACAAAGAAGAGAAGAGAGATACTCACGACGTCAGGAGTCCATAGTGGTGTCCTCTGAGCTTCCTGTAGTCCTTCCAGGAGGACAGGTCAGAGCGCATGGGGTGCTGGCCCTCCTGCCTCAGCACCTGCTCAATGAGCGCTGGATCGGCCACGTGAACCGTCAGGATGGGGCCGAAGCTCGCCTTCCACATGGGCCCGTACCGCCGCACTCCTTCCAGCTGGGATGCAAGAGAGACATGAGAATGACCCTGTGAAAACCCTGCAGGCGATGAGATGATTGGCATCACCTCTGCATGCACTCTCCTTCAGTTTGAAGCCCAGTGAAGAAAAGAAGATGCCTGCAGGCTTTTGTAATCCACTAATGATTAGATTATTTTCATTGAGGATACATAACATGATAGGCACATCTTGATCAGCCAAATCTTCTTCTCTGCTTGGATGACATGCTGATAAGTGATGGTTAAATTAATTGTTTAACAGACCTACTGCACAGTAAATGAGCAGTACTACAAAATTTGTAGATGTATTTAAAATATTACAAATCGGTAGAAAGAAAGAAGACCTCCATCACATTACTTCTCAAAATGGAAATATATTCATGGATTCTGGATTTTTTCAGTGATGTAGAAGGAGAAGCCTGAATGTTTTTTGAGCTTTTTTAACCAGGAAATGTATCTTTTTTGTGGGAATAACCATATCAGACACAATGTATTATTATCACTATACATTATTACTATTTTTAAATGTCTAGAGGGGACATTTAAGCCATTTCACAGTAATCTGAAAATAATCACAACAAAGTTATTGACCACTTCTTATCCCCACTTCTACTTATCAGGGTTTTTTTCCCCCCGACAGCCACCTATATGCAATCAATTATGAGTAATTGATTCATTCTGTCATCTTTGAACCTCCAGTGCATCAATATTTTTTATCATTTAGTCCACTACAGCCTATACTGTATGTATTTATGTTAAAAATGCAAGTATTGTAAATATTATGGGGTTTTTTTTAGGTTTTTTTTGTGTGTGTTTTGGCTCCTCTTTAATTTAATCCCTGCCCCATCATCTTACCTGTAACTCGTGCAGCCGTGACAGTCCCCGTTTGGCAAACAGGTCCCAGGCGAAGCTGGCGACCGACGGTCCGGGCATGTGGTCCAGGCTCCTCACTGCCTTGGTCCCCTCCGGACCGGCTGACGCGCCCTCTGCCCACCTCTCCATCCACTTGACCAGGGGGAAGGCGCTCCGGCCGGATACTCTAAGAGCTTGCTGCAGCATCTTTCTCACTGTGATCATGGAGCGGTGGCCGGACGCGGCTCATTTTCATCCCCCGCGACTGCCGGCTGTATTTATAACGCGCGACCTGCTCCTCGAACCCGCGGAGATAAAGCTGTACATTTTCTTATCCTGGGCCAATCATGGGGTGCAAATGCCGCGCAGGCCCCGCCCCGCCGCGGATGGGACTGTGAAGGCGTGAGCCGGGTAGGAAGGTGTGTCCAATCAGAGGGCCGAGCTCAGACCATCCCAGAGACGGCACACGTGGAGGTGCTGGATAAATAATACATGACTTCTGTGTGACTGCTCAGGCTTATCTCTCCCTCCCCTGCGCAGCACTTTGCTCTCTGATAGCGCAGCAGACTGTTTGGGGTGATCACGCACTTGTGGAAATGGTGTCTTGTGTGCTTAAAAGATCACTTCCCCTCAAGGCCAATGTTGTTAGGCTATAGATCCCGTGTATGTAGGCCAGCCGAAACCACAAACAAACAGCTGAATCAATGACCAAGAAAGTGGCACAAATTTGGCCATTCTCACAGAGCATCACAAACAGCCTTATTATATATGAGAATAGGTTTATAGAGGGCTTATATTATTACATTACATTATTTCAAGCTTAACATGGAGAAATAGGAGGGGATGGGGTGTCTTGGTCAGACCTTTGTTTACCCAGCGACGACCAGTTCTTTTGCTGACTTGGTAGGTTTCTCAGCAAGGGAGAAACCTGACCTGATTTCATTTGAACTGGAATTTGTCCAAAGCACCATGGCTGTGCGGACTGTGAAGTAACAACCCTGAGGCTGTACTCAGAATCTGCTCTGACATTTACTCCCATATTTCATGTGCTCTAACTAGAAATCTAGTAAAAACCAGCCAGTTTCAGAGAAACACAGAGGACTGACTGGCAGTCTGAGTCCTAAAATACTGAGGCCTGATGGGAGATCTCTGAGTGAGTTTCATCTCAGCTTTGAATTTATGCTTGACTGACTTGTGTTTTTTCTCATCCATTATGGTGCATTTAAACATGTTCACAGGATAAACCTCTTGAGAGGCATCACCTTGTTCCTCTTGGCAACTCATTATGTTTTACCAGCTAGTGGGTGGTGCGTATAAAACACAAACACAAACACACACACACACACACACACACACACACACACACACACAAATACTTACAAAATAGTATCTAGTTAACAAAACGTGAAAAAAACATGACAAAATCATTGTTATTACATTAATTTATGATTCTGAAAGTAATTATTAGAAGTAAGAGCAACTTGAATAAGAGAAAAGGCTAGTTTTGAGTAATCCAAAAGAAATGATGGATTTCATGTGTGAGAGAAAGTTACTCCAATCACAGGCAGCCTTAAAAGAAAATGCCTTTCTTTATCCATTTCTGCAGAGACTGAGAGAGCAGAGAGGAAATACATATACATTGAGGTGTATGGGTATAAAAACTGCTTTAAATAAACTGAGTAATTAAAATGATTAGAATGCATTTAAGTGATGGGCATGAGACCGATATTTCGAAATAAATCTACATAAACTGTTGTAAATAACATTTAAAGGTTAACGATGGGACTTGTGATACACAAGATCAGCATGGTCCAAAACTGGAAGCAACAATTGGGTGACACTGACTTGACTTAGTTTACTTTTTTTCCATGTGGAGCTCAGAATCAATAATAATACCAAGGTATTTTACAAAATCAACTTATGATAATAAAGACTTCCCTCCCCTTGAAAGTATATTTTAAGATCTGTTGACTCCGTGTTTAGTGCCAAGAAGCATAAATGGCGACTCAAACATTCCTGTTATAGTTTTTCTGTGATTGAGTGTAATCCCTCTGAAATATATGATTAAAATCATCCTTTAAGCTGCCTAACCGCCCCATACCAGGCCTCAACTATTTTAAATCCTAAGTTATGACTACAATAACCACTTATAACAATACCACAACCAAATGCTACAATCCTATAGGTGCATATATAAATGTGTGAAGCCTGGAGGAGAAAGAAATACGGGTTGGCGCCTGAAAATAAGCCCAGCAGCCTACTAAAGGTCGTTCAAATAAATGACATTTTTCTGTCTACTCATAACATTGTGCAGAGTAACAGTGGATCAGCATATTATTCATGTAGCAGATTTACTACAGTGCTACAGGCCTGCTGCCGTGTGACGTTCTGACTCAGTCATGAACGGACAACGTGGAGTTTTGCTGAGTCAAACAGTGTGTAAAGAAATTTATCCCGCAGAAGTTCTTCCCACTGTAACATCACACGTCTGTCCAGCCTTCTGCTGGGTTAAAGGGTCACTTCGGACATGATGCAAGCCTTTTTTATATTTAGCATCTAGTTGGTGTTATGGGATGTAGTGCAGAACATTTAGACCCTGCATTTTGGGGACGTGGTCTTTAATTTCTGGGCCGATCTCACGTTTCGGCATTCTACAAAGGTCAAGTAAAGTGAGCATGGTTTATTTTCCTGGGGGCTGGAGGAGGATTGAATCTCCTGAGCATGACGTGCTACTGCTCGCGCAGACTGGATGTGATAAAATCGAAATGTCATGAAGTAAAGTTAGTCTAATGAATGGAAATGATGGAAAAACGAACAACCCAGTGAAGTGTTTTTCGGCTGGTTTTGTAGAGATTTACACAGACTTCCTGAGGTGGAGTACCAGCCTAAGTAATATCCACGATGGTCATGATTTATCTGCAGCCGTCTGCACGTGTTCTTATCATACAAAGACATTTATTTTAACACACAGAGGTCAGCAGGTGCATGAAAACTGAATATATGAGCAAAGCATGAATGAGATAAATAGCAGCAGTAAGACTGTGACATAACAAAGTCAAATTAGGTTGCACAATGATTATCAGAGACACTAAAGTCGACGAAGATGAATCGATGAAAACACTTGACAACAGCTCCGGTTGCATTGTATGAAGCCTGCATGGGGAAAAAGGGTAATATGGGAAGAGCATTTTTAGGCACCGTAACAATCACCTCCTATCTGACCTCACTATTTACAGCACTTGACCAGAGCATGTGATTGAGACTTCTGATTCAGAAGATGCAAAACAAACTGTGATGCTGAGTTGTGAGGATGAAAGTACAGCACAGAGCAAAGATCAAACCCGCTCTGTCAGAAAACGTCTATACACGAGACAGGTACACGAGACTTCCTGAGTGGAAGATGGAGAGTTATCTTCAATGGTGAAAGATAAACAATGACCTCTGAAATTTACATGAACTCATAATCAAACTTTTAAACAAGGTCAGTGTCTTGATGAGTCTTGGTCTTACACAACACACTACAAACAAATCAAACCAAAGATTTTTTTGGTGAAATGCTGATAAGGGAGTTTGATTTTTTTGACATCTGTCTGTTCAGGACTGCACGTTGCCCGTGTCTGCCATAAAAATCTAAACTATGTAAAAATGCATTTCCCTTAATCTTGATCTTCCTGGCTTTTCTAAGAAAGATACCCACATCTCCACATTTTGCACAGTGGCTCAGATAATCTAAGACCACACAAGAAGCTGGCACAAATTAAACTCTCTCCAAAACCAGACATTTGTAATTAATCTGGCCTTGCCTCAGTATCGGGGGATAAATATTGATTATGAAAAACATCATAAGAAATCCTGTGAAAGAATGGCTTCTTTGTGTTGTCGTGCAGTGCGAACTGACGTGGCCCAGTTGTAGATCATGCTATAGAGCACAGCAGGGATAACATGAGAGGTACCCAGTATTTCCCCTTACTGTATTGGCCCAGTGCCCAAAAGGGAGGTTGCTATGCTCCCAGACTAGTGTGTTAAAGTTCATGGCTGCAGTCTGCCTGTCTGGGTGGTATCAGAAGAGTGTGCCCAGAGGTGCAGATGAATAAGTGAGTATGTGTCTAGCTGTTGTATTAACTGTTTTCCCTCACTCAGCAGGCTGGTGAGGATGGTGTATTTATGGTGATGGGGTCTGCTCCAACCCCCCCCCCCC
>NTHP01000301.1:610368-627346 GCA_003416845.1 Oplegnathus fasciatus
CCCCCCGAGCTTTGTATATGGTGTTTGAATGGCCAGCTTTGTTACATGATCATGCACCCATATATGCATTAAGTCAGTGGTTCCCATTCCTTTTTGTCTGACGTTTACTCCCATTGAAGTCCCCTTCAATGGCATGTTCCAAAATGTTCATATGAATGGGTTAAAAACTGGATGTGATAGATGTTATATAACAATATTAATTATATAAAAATGGATATTACTACAACATTTTTTCATACAGTGGAGTGGAGGAAGCCGAACCATATGTGTCCATTACTTTTAGCTAAATATTTCTGTTTAATGTGAACTCACTCAGGTTGGTTGGCCGCTTACTGGGGTAAATATAGTAAACATCAGCATCACAGCAATTTGTAATCCTCTTTGGCTGTTTATTTTCCTCCTTAACACAAATATGTGTATGTATATATGTATAAAATGATCATTTTTATTCTTTAGTTGAGTTTAGCCGAGTCCATTGAGCTTTCCTCTGGCAAGAAGGTTCATCTGGGGTAGCCTAAGTACTCTTGGGAATCACAACATTAAGTATTCACTCAGAGAGTAACCACTATTTTAGTGATTGAGCGTCTCTCTGTTAGGTAAGATCAGCTCAGAGTCCTCTGCTAGTCATATTTATACAGGCACATTGTTCCCATTTGTCTAATTAATGTTTTAGGTTGCTGCTCGTTGTGTTTGAAAAATGTTCACTGCTCAGGACATAATATTCAGGATGTGTTTATGATGCTTTAGGCGTGCTCAGACACAAAATGTTATCTGTGTTGCAGTAAAGTGAAGAGTTGAGGTGTGCCCAGAGATACTAACAACCTTCGCCAAGTGCCCAACAGCTGCCTGTGAGCGCACAGGATATGAGGATGTGGTAATGAAGAATAAAAATAGAGCAATAAAATTACTGAATAATGATTTTTATTGCTGTGCATGCGGTAATTCATTAAGATTGTGCAGCTTTTAAAAAAAACAACACTTTCATGTCATGAATATAAAATAGTTAGGTTTGGTAAAGGGCACCTGTTAGACTAAGAGCACACCTGGACACCAGATGTGCTCTGTCATCTGAGAAAGACATTTTCATCCTGGTTGTATATGATGTATGTCCACCACAGTGACAGCATACATGTGATAGATAATGAACTGTCTTTGTTCCTGGGATATATGCAACAGGCGCAGACCTACTGTATATAATGATAAGTGATTACACAGAAAATGTACACTCTGGCTGTATGTCTTGTTTACATGTCGCAGATGTACTCCCGCTGGTACATATAGAACTAGTTGACCTTAATACTGTTATAAAACCCTGATTACATTCTTCGTCTCTACTGGTTTTTCTTAATTATTCTTCCCACTTAGCTTTGGATTTGTTTCCTCTGAAGCTTGTTTTTCTCTGGGGTCTTAGCTCTTACACTGCATTTTTACCAGCAGCAGCATCTCTGTGTATTTGATCAACAGTATATAATATACAAGTAGATACATGTCTTGTAGTTTATTTGTTTATTAGGTAACATCTAGTGATGTTAAACAGATTAATGTAGGGTATTCAAGATTATATATATCTAGACAGACTTTTTGTTGTACTTTGTATGTTTGACAGTATCTCTAACTCAACCACTGAGAGCTGCAGTGAGATTTAATGCATCTTGGACGAATCATTGTTTATTCTAATCAAAACTTACTTTGCTACATTTTTACGCAGCGGTTTCCATTCTCATAATAATAATTTTCAGCTTCTGCTGTAATGGTGGCAGTAAACAAAATGTCTAGGGGTAACCAAAGTCCTTGAAAGAGGATGCTTACTTCAGCTGACCGGCTACTGGCTCCAACTACATTTTCACTGTACAGACATGAGAGTCTCCTCATCCAACTCTCGTCAAGAAAGAGAATAAGTGTGTTTCCCAAAATTAATTATTCCCATCATTGAAATGTGCAATTAGTTCTGGAAAAATCCTGGACCAAACGGATGGACAAACCAAATGGCATCACCAACCTACCGTGCTGTTAGCATGGCAAAGACAAAATGGAAGAAACCATGGGCAGGAAAAATCAAAGGGGGATCCATCTAGAGTTGTAGAAGAGATTGTATCCCTCCCAGACAGACAGCGCTACAAACTCGGACACTTATCAAAAGGACAAAGTGCAGACTGAGTCGCACCTATAGCCAGCATGCAGCAGTCTAGACATGACCGGTGACCACTTGACACTGCGTCATATTTTGGGCATCTGATGTAAGCCTCCATGTAAGACTTAGATAATGAAGCAGTCATGATGTCATGAGCAGCAGGTGTGAACAGTTAGAGAGATGGAGAGAGCTGCAGCTGCTCTCCACTTCAACATAATTACTGGTGTCCATCAGCAGAAAAGCTGACTTTGAAAAGTGTGGACAGATCACATATTTATCACTTACATGTGGTGGCGAGACAGAAATGGACTTGCACCAAAGATAGCTGTATTGTTTCTGTTTTTGCTACGAGCCTAGTGACAATCATTCACGCTCGAATTGTTAAAATTATTTTCTGAGAGGGTCGGGTTAGTTTTAGTTTTGATGTCAAGATTTCCATAGATTTTGCTTCGCTAAATGCAAACTGGCTCATGAGATATGAAACTTGGGTTCAGACTGTGGTTGAGCTGTTTTCATCCCTGATTCTTATCATACTGTACATACGATTGTTTTTTAATTGTTCACTTTGAATAAAAGCTGAGTGCCAAACATCTGCACCTTTGGACTTTTAGTGTAAAACCTATGATCTTACAAAAATATTTTAAAAGGGTCAAAGAAGGTAATATTATTTCAAGGCCTGACATGACTGTGTCATTTGCCACCTTCACTCAAAAATGTTTTGTTTTGATCATTGCTACTTCACACTGGATGTTTGCCCTCCACTGTGCAGAATTATGTAAGTGCAGAGTTTGACACTTGAAGGCTGTTTTCACATTCATCTGCTGAAGGGGGAAAGTTTCTGTTTCTTTAACATCTTGTGTCCAGTAGTTAAATTTTTGAAATGAGAAATATTTGAATAATCATCTCAGCACAGGCTCAACCACAATGGGACCTTTTTTTTTTTTACTTGTGTATGAACAGTCACAGGCAGCCCTGCAGTATGGGGGTGAACTAGGGACAACTGGGAGAAGTTGGAGACAAAGAGAACAATTTTTCTTTGTTGAGCTGAAGGGCCTGAAAAGATTAGGTTGGAAACTCAGGTCAGAGGCTTCTCATTAGTCCAGAACAGAGAGTCCCAAGTGAGGAAGGATTTGATGCTCGCCTGCAGAATGGCAGGTTTGCTGTGCAGGATCTTTAATTGTTAACGCTGTGGGAAGAAACGAGGCAGGGTTTTCCATGGAAGCACAGCAGCTCAGTCGGGTTCAGACCAAGCTTTGAGGTGGCGGGCGGACATCCAGCTGTTAACCAGGCGGCAGAGATGCACGCCTCAAGCTGAGTGTCAGCAAGGAGAAGAGAGGCAGAGCTTAGTGCCAGTGACTTGGCAAAAAGTAGGAAATGTTGTGTGATGTGATTATGGATGTAGAAGAAGGATCAGACATGAGACCTTCTTCATGATAAACGATGAGTTCAGTTGGACATGTAGGATGGAAACAATGAGCGTACACATCCGGGCGGGTGGTTGACAGTATTAAAGGCTTTGAAAAGTTTAAAGGAATAGTTGAACATTTTGCGAAATTCACTTTCTTGCTGAGAGTCAGATGAGAAGATTGATACCATTCTCATATTAGTACAGTAAACGTAAAGCTACAGCCAGCAGCCAGTTAGCTTAGCTTAGCACAAAGACTGAAAACAATTAACATTAACATGTTATATCTTGTTTGTTTAATCAGTACAAAAAAGAAGTAAGTGTGAAAACAACAAGTTGTGTTTTTACGGTGTGGTTATGTGCCACAGCCAAATAGTCTGGCACATAACCACACCGTAAAACTGCAGGCTGCTGGTCAGCGTATTATGTTACCTCTCTAACTAGCTGTTTCCCCTGGTTTCCAGTTTTTGTGCTAAGCTAAGCTAAATGGCTGCTGGCTGTAGCGTCATACATACTATACTACATACTATACTATACAGACAAAAGATTTGAATCGATCTTCTCATCTCATTCTCAGCAAGACAGCAAACATTTCTCAAAATGTCAAACTATGTCGTTTTAACTGTGTACTGACGGGAACGAGTGCAGCTTGAAGCCAAATCATTTGCACTTGGTTTACGTTGATGAAACTGACAGAGGAGAAAGGTGACAGTGAAATCAGTGACTAAAGTTTGAACACATCCTTGTGTGTTATAATTTATACCAGTGGACAGCTGCCTCTGGAAACCCGTTCAGAGGGGGATTAACCTTTGACCTCAATAAGACGTCCAGATGCAACAAATTCTTTGGGTATGAAGCAAAGGCAACCTCCACATTGCTTTACTAGAGTTGCCAAATGCTAATCATTAAGTTTCTCTTCCTTTGATTCCCCTGCTGCGCATTTAATTAAACTCTCGTTTGATGACCTGATGGTACTAAAATGTTAAGTGATGTACTTTGGCTTTGTTGCCACATGGCAATAATAAGTGATAACAGAACAGCGGCTCCTCGACAACATCACAGATTTGATGGACTGGACTGGTTAACATTTTCACACCATGAAAAATTCTGTGAATACTTCCTGTATTTATCAAAGCACACGGAGACTTGAGGAAATGAGTCAGAGATGTGAGCTTAAAGGTTCATTCTTGACCTGGGAAATCGCGGTTTGGCAAATAATTCTCAGCACAAGATCCACTTACTTGGAGTTTTTGAAGCTTGAAGCTTTCAGCCTGGAGGCCTTCCTCAGCTGTCATGGAAGACCAGAAGATGTAGCTGAAAGCTTTGGAAAATCCAAGTAAGTAGACCTCGTGTCAGAGGCTACATTTTGTTCGAAAAAGAGCAGTTAAATATTTAATGGAGTAGATTTTTCAGTAACCTCACTGTGTGATGAACAATATTACAATCCCGCTGGAAAAAAATTAAAATATACATCATGCTAAGCTTGATAATGTGTCACGAAGCAAATAAATAAGGCTTCCTACAGGAAGCACTCATCTCCATATCAATTTGTTTCTCCCCTCATGGCCTCGACAATTTGTTGAGCTATCCAAGAACAGGAAATTCTATTTATTCAAGAACAAATTATTGCCTGTGGATCCGTGAATTTGCGTTTCATGGGTACAGAAGACCGTAGAGAGGGAGAATGCTTCGCTATTAAAAGTTTTAACTATTTCATTCTAACCTGGTTTGGCCCCGTTTGGCTCGGAGCAGAAATGTTCAGTGTCAATGGTCTGAGCAAACACTGCTGTATGAGAGTGGGCATGTATTTAACATGTTCATCATATGTTCACAGATGAACTTTAGCCCACAAGCACATGGTCAATAAGTGGAGATTGTACTGTATACTTAAGAATATTGAGAGACGGGAAAATTAAACATACTGTCAGCCTACTGCATATTCACGGATGCTGTTTCAAGATCAGTTTTCTCTGAGTACTAGAAGCCATCCATATATTCGTATAAATATGCGTCAGAAGTTCAATAAAAATCACTCTGTGTTGCGATTTTGAAAAAGGTGTCAGAAAATGTACTGTCAAATATGGCCGAATAATACCAGAATGCCAATAACCTCAGCAAAGGATACAAAAGTAAAATGTTTTCTAATATTAAAAGTATGACTTTTAGTTTATGAGTTCTTCAATTACTCTCTGCCATCATCCAAAGTTTTCCAGTGTCTGTGTTTCTATCACTGAGGCATGTGCCATCCTGTTCTTAATCACCACCCCCTGCAGCAGCAAAAGGGCTTCAAACCTGCACCGTCCCGTTTCCAAACTCCTGACAGACAGAAATACCGACCTGTAATATACAGCTAAAATCATAAAATGAGCACAGAAAACCACTGTTTCTGTTGCAGACTCCTTTAATTTGGACTTCACAAAGATCCTCAGCAGACACGTCTGGCGGATGAAGATAATATAATGGGTCTTTCTTTGGATATCATGTGAAATGTAGGAGCAACATCATTTGTGGTCAATTTGTGGGGGTGAATTCAAGTTCAATTACATGAGAGAGAACTGATGGTAATCTAAAAATTAAAACATACAGGTATTAAACAAGTTCTTTCAAGTGTGATTGTCATCCCTTTGAATGTGAACATTCACGTCTTACACAACGTGCTGCAGCATGCAGGTTTCTTTTTAAACCAGACAATTACCCATAGCAAACAAGCTAGATGTAGATTGTTGGCAAACTTCTCAGTCTAATCCATTTCAGATTCAGCCGCCAATACTGTGAATTACCGCCATGAAGCCAACAACGTTACATCATTGGATAGAAATTTTAGTCATTTCAAACGCTTTGCAAATTAACGCAAAACACCAAGGCCCTGCCTAATGAAGCATGATAGCTGGATAATTGTGCTCAGTAAAACCTAAAATCCTCTTCAAGTGAAGTCAAAGGACAAGGACTGAAGTTAAAAAGAGCTGCAGCTAACTTGGTAGCCCTTTTTGTGAGAAAATAACTGCAATGCAAAAGACAACATAAAGTCCATACAATGAACCAAACCCAACACTGACTTTTTGTTTTACTAAAAGAATTTACAGCTTTACAGGAAATCCAAAACAGCACTTTGGAGTTTGGCAAAAGAAACTGAAGAACATCATTAAAAATTTACTTTAAAAAAGCAACGCAAAACACTCCACAAGTCTAATCTGAAGAGAGATCCTTTTATGATTTACTTCCCTTGTGCTGTCTTCTGTGCGCCGAGGAATGAAACACATAAATGTGAAAAACACAAAGCACAAATCCTCTATCGGGTAATGATGTAAGTGTTTGCCCATTAATACCAGAGAAACTGTTCACCTGCTGGAGAACAAGCTACAGCCTCCACCTCCACAGAGCAGCATTATCCTCCATGTATGGATGACCAGAAGATAGAAGACCATTATTTCAGTTTACTGCGTGTCCAAACTGTTTGGTCTTAGTTTGAATCCTCAATCCTCCGGAAAACTGCGAGGAAGTTCTTCCCTCCGTTTCTCTGCACTTTCTTTCCTTCCTCTGTACAGGTCCCCAAACGATTTACAATGACATCACCGACCTGTCAAAATAAGATTGAACACAATTACATTAAGGGCAGCAGCGGCAGATAAACTCAGCTAAACTTTCATTAGTGGCAGAGTTTATTCACACTGTTCATTAACTTAAAAATCATCATCACCATAGTGTTTGTTATTGTATTCAAAGTATGTAAACTGTGAAAAAAATAAACTTATTTTGTCTTACACTGACCACTGACTACCTTGTTAAAGGAATTGTACAACATTTTGGGAAATACGCTTATTTGTTTTCTTGCTGAGAATTAGATGAGAAGATTGATACCACTCTCATGTCTGTACAGTGAATCTGAAGCTACCGTCAGCAGCCGCCTAACTTATCTTAGCCAGACCAGTTGCCAGGTAACCACCGAAGAAACCAGGAAGTCGCTGCTTCCCGGCTGAGAAACAGTCTGGTAGATAAACGCCTGTAAAACGCTGAATTGTCGTTTTTACACTTCAGCTATTGTATGAATTAAACAAACGAGACATAATGCGTTAATTAGTGAGCTTTAGAGGTGCTGGTGGGTGGGGTTTGTTACGTTTGGACAGAGTAAAGCTAGCTGTTTTCCCCTGTTTCCAGTCTTTATGCTAAGCTAAGCTAACTAGCTGCTGGCTTTCATTTACTGTACTAACATGAAAGTGGTGTCAATCTTCTCATCTAACTCTCAGCAAGAAAGTAAATAAACATATTTCCCATAACGTAGAACTTTTCCTTTAAAAAGTAGCTGTACACTGTTTGTTTGTGTCAGCTTTAACTTGTTAACAAACCGCCACAAATATGTAACACACATAGACACACACAACTAATTTAGGCTATTTACAGTACCTGGTGTGACCAAGACTTCATCTTGGAATAATGAGTAACCATTCCCAATTCGGAATAAGGGGAAGTTTTTCCGTTCTTCCCATTTTTCAGACATTGCGTGCACACAGTATAAGCTAAGCTAATCAGCTGCTGGCTGTAGTTTCATATTTAGCACACAGACATGAGAGTGATATTAATTTTCTTATCGAACTAAGAAAGCGTTTTATCCCAATATTTCAACTTTTCCTTTAAAGAATTTTAGATCATGAGTTTGACCTCTTTTCCTCCAATAGATGAACAACAAATGTGGTTGTCATGACCTGCAAACACGGCGATGAAAAGCTGCACATCAACGTACCAGTTCTTCATCAGGGACACGTGTAAACAGTGGATGTTCAGTGAAGTGCTTCACCATCCAGAGGTGGACTTCCTCCACATCTGTCATGGTGTACACCAAACCCTGACATGACCAGACAAACACAGGGAGGTTATTAACACAGTTCTAGGAAAGTTAACAAAGCTTCACTGGTGGCTGAACGCAGATCCATTTATCGATCCCAAAATGCAGCATTTAACAAAAAAATTAAACCCACACTGATTTTTTTTCTTCTTTTTTTAAAATCAACATTTTCAGCTTCAGAGTCAAGTGGTTTCATCACCTCTGGAGAGCAATGGTCCTAGCTGAAAAGATAAAAATAACCTACAGACAACACAGAGGTTAATCACCTGTTTCACTGTAGTTTACTTTGGAGGCTGGACAGATAACATTACTAGAACAAGGATTTCTTAGAAAACTCAGCAATGGCACAGATTTCCATGGGTTTTGTTTCAGAGAAGGCAGGATGAGGATGAGGGACTGTGTGCCTGTTGCCTGCACAGACTCACGTTCATCAAACCGGTTTACTCTTTCAAGTGAAAGTCTGATATTCACTAATTATACAATAGACTCAGGTTAATTTTAGTATGAAACTGCCTCTATAGATGAGTATTTTCTTGACAGCCTCCCTGCCCACCGGCACAGTTATGGCTGCGTGCCAATGCTGAAGGCCCTTGTACAGCTTGTAGAGCAACACACACACATGCACACACGAATGCATCAATGCACACACACAGATACGCACACACACCAGAGGAAAAACGATAAAGGCAAAGTTAGACACAAGCCCTCCATTGTTCCCAACAACCTCCATCAGCGCTCACGCCTCGCTCGAGTGTCCCACTGTTGCTCTGACAGCTCTGACAGCCAGAAGCAGGGTGTGTGCAGACGTCAACCAGCTGCAGGCCACACCGGTTGCTCAATTTGATTCCAGTGAATTCATGGATTTCTGCACATGGCAATCGACTGATAAAATGACGAGGAGAGTGGCAGTCTGTTGTGCAACTATTAGTTGGTTTTGAGATTTTTCAGTGCTATAAGTCTCTGTCTCCTTCATTGTGTTGAGGTGGTGGCGGCAAAAGTCTCATTTGCAGATATTTAAAAAACCTGTGATAATATAACCAAAACTACAGTATCTTAAAGCATAATTTCTTAAATTGTTAACAAATCCCATTAAAATCCCAAAACCAACAATAAATTGATCCAACTAACAAGTTTCGTCCGTGTATCCAAAACCTGATACATCTCATTCCTCTGTGCCACAGAGCTCCATTATTGTCCAAAAACTATTAAAAATGCGTCAATGAGACACATAGTTGCACTGGTTGACATGTTCCTTCATTATGATGAACATGGGCACTGTAGTTCATTTTGAGTCGATCCCACATACACTGTCCTGTCTTAGTCCACAGCTGAAAAATAGTCCCCAGCAAATACACTATTTACTGCTGTTTGAGTAACGTTTTCTAAAAACTACAGTGCCCCGCTGTTCGTGAGAAGATCATTTAAAAATGTAAAAATCAAACTATATATTTGTGACCCATTTTTAATCACTTCTGTCTTCAGTAGGGATGAATGGGCTTGCGGCTGTGTGTGTGTAGAGTGTAGGGATGTTGGAAAGTACTAAGAGACGGAGCAGTGTATTGTTGGTTGTAGTCTTTTCATGGGATTTGTTGACAATAAGGAAAATATAGAATAACTCTTTATCCTTTAATGGAGATACCACAAGGGGTAAAGGGGAAAATATGTTTTTTTTTCTGTATTTTGGCTGAACTGAGTTAAGTTTGAACTTCATCTTGGAATTTACTGAATTTACATCTGAGCATCTTTCAATTTAAACAATATTCAGAGCCCAAATGTTGTCAGAAATGTGCTTTCTCAGAGCTCGAGGTAAAATCTTTAAGTTTCTAGTTTTGTCCAACAAACAGTCTAAAACGCAAAAGGTATTCAGTTTACAATGATTTATATATCCTCATATCTGAGAGCTGAAACCAGTGAATGTTGGGAGTTTTTGCTTGAGTTTGCAGAGTAAATTTCTGTTAATCAACTAATTGTTTCGGCACTAGCTGCAACAAGTCATATTCATATACATACCCCGATTCTCAGTGTGTAGGCGTACTCTGCCAACAATGTGGGACTAATGATCCTCCATTTGTGCTTGGTCTTCTTAAAGTGAGGGTCGGGGAAGAGGAAGAACATCTTACTGAGCTGAAAGACACAAAAGAAAACGGTCAGAAACCAAATAAAACAAGCACAGAGTTTAAAAAAACTGTTCTTTTAATCTCATCATTACTTGGTGTCATTCCCATACAAATCAAATCAAATCAAAATCAAACTTTCTATTTTCATCTGCTTTGACACTATGGTTCTAAAATGAATGAATATTATCACTTAAATGTGGCACCCATTATATTTTGTGGTTGGTTTTTAAGCGCCGCGGATTGCAAAACTGGAATTTCCCTCCTTGATTTTTTTTTCTTTCCATAAAGTTCCCCCAGTGTCTCAGTCTTTGACAAGTGCACAAGTGAAGGCTCCGTTGATATTAGTCTGGCTGATACATTAAAAACCATTCCAGTAACTTTTTATTAGTTAAAATAAATAATGTCAGGTATAGACAGAAAGATGTGGGGATAATCACTGGGGACTGCTGCCGCCTCAGGGGCCGCTTCGGTGCTGACGGAAGATGGAAAAACACTTTGAATTATTTTTGGGTTACAAAACATACAAAGAAGTAGAAAAAAAAAGTATTTCAGGACTTTAGAATATGCTGTTTCAACACTTGAAACACCTCATGCATGTGAGAAGGATTGGGACTAGAGTTTTTTCAGCTCTAGTCTGGGTGGTCGTTTATTTCTCCACTTTGAAAAATCAGGGTAGTGAAGACTGTTTTGTTCTAATCACGAGCGAGGAAGGTGACTACTACTGCAGCGAACTGCAGCTGACAAAAATGTTCATCCCTGGTAAATTAATACAAGTCAAGAGATGCAGTTTGTAAAGGAGCTGAGGGGAGTGCCGCAGTCTGCACAATAAAGCACCTTACTGCAAAACCAAGCCAAACCTCCAAGCAGAGTTTCTCTCAAACACTTCCAATCCCAGCTTGGCAAGAGGCCTCAACTCAGGCTGTACAAATACTCATATTATTTAAAATGACCAGAAACAGCATATTAAAATGAAAAAAAAAATTAAATCAATGTATGTGTTTTTACATGAAACACCCATATATTCCATAAATGTGTCAGTGTTACAGCAAATTACTCTCCTGTGTTTATTTCTTAGTTTATAGCCGCTCGGGGGCATTTGAGGTGAAGTTTTTTTTATCCAGGGCACCTAAATTAACCCTGGTACACTAAGCCCACTGTGTAATCTAATGCGAGTTTCAACAAGTCATAGATTACCGCAGCTAATTGGAACGGATAAATGGCGCCTCGCACTGCTCTATGCTCAGCTGATGCGATGCCTTGCGTGTCAGTCAATGATCCCATTGTTGTGAAATCCTGGATTTATTGAGCAATCCCGATAAATTAATTCAGTCCATATGTTATACATGAGGAAAGTAATTATTTTTTGTCAGAAACATACTGAGTATTCTTATTACCTTGGCAGTGCCAGGACAGCCTGTCAGCTTTAATTTGAGTTTATTACAGGCCACGTCGGATGGGCTGTTATAAAACTGCAGGCCTTTTGTGTACGACCTCCAATTCAGTTCCTATTTACATCATATATATGTTATGTGTACATAAAGTAAGCACATAAAGGGTCGGTCCGCCCAGTTTACAAAAAATTACATCCAGCTGTATCTAGACATGAAGATATAGTTTAGAGCTGCAACGATTAGCTGATTAATCGATTAGTTGTCAACTATTTAATGAATCACCAACTATTTTGATAATCGAGTAATCGTTTTGAGTCATTTTTTAGGAAAAAGTGTCCAAATTCTCTGATTTCTGCTTCTCAAATGTGAATATTTTCTGGTTTCTTTAGTCCTCTATGACAGTAAACTGAATATCTTTGGGTTGTGGACCAAACAAGACATTTGAGGACGTCACCTTGGGCTTCGGGAAACAGTGATCAACATTTTTCACCATTTTCCGACATTTTATGGCCCAAACAACTAATCGATTAATCGAGAAAATGATCGACAGATTAATCGATAATGAAAATAATCGTTATTTGCAGCCCTAATATAGTTTGTAAAGATGTGCCGGTATACCGTTTTTATTAAATACTGTGGTGAAACCATTTTTATTACTGTCATTATCGTGGTTATCGCTATTTTCAGAGGATACCATGAACACAGCACGTCTTTATTAGCAGTTTTATTTTGATAAACAGAGACACAGCAGGACCAGAGAAACAGGCTCCTTGTCTGAATAACTGTAGCTACTCTGGCCATGACTTGCTATGCTAACATAAGCTAGTACACCTATTGAAAGTGCAGCTAGTTTATGAGCGCTGAGCTGTAACATTCAGGGAGAAAGAGCCTGCATTTGACAAACTCCCTGCTTCAAGGTATTTGTCAGTATTGATGCAGAGATGGTGTGCAATGGCTGGTGAGAGGCCAGGATTACTGTGCCTCGGGCAATCGCTATTGTGACATTATAACGTTCTGCAAAGTGAATACAAGTGATCGACAGGGTGCAGGATTTTTTTGGTTAAACTTTGGTGCAACTATTAACACCCAAAAGAAATCGTGCACATGAATTAAAACATTAAGTTCTGCATAGAAAGACAATGTGCTGCGTTTAAAGTCATTTCCAGCCAACGGTCTTAAACTTTCAAACAACCAACCTGCTTTTGTTTCTGGAGTTTTTAGTGTATTTGTTAGTTCATCAAAGCTGCAGTTCACAGTTCAATTTGTGAGGTGATTAAATCCAAGGCGATCATGGTGTGAACTAATTTTACTACATTTTAGCACTAATAGTAGTATTTTAGGAAAGTTTGATGTTTATCATGATAATACTGTACAGACAAAATATCCATCACTGGATCCCAACACTGTAGTCCTCGCAAGTCAGTTCTATAGTTGTAACATCAAATCTAGACTGTGTGCTGGTCTGTATTAATGTTTACACCGTGGCCACTGAGACTTCTCGATCCTGACTGGCTGGAAGGTGTGGATTAACTTTTAGTAACCGTATAACAGTATAACCACACACCTCTGACGCAGGTGTGCATTAATGTGCCACCATTAAACTGAAGGTAAAGAGAGCATCAGTGAGAACCAAAGAGCTTGGAGCCAGTGATGTTTGTGTAACCAAAAGAATCAACAAACAGTAGGAGGACATCATAAGTAACATTAGCTGTGGTAACTGGTGGCCAGATGCTGGTAATAAATTACATTTCTGTAGTTAATTGAGGAGCGACAAGGGGAATGGAGACTTGTGTCAAAGCCATTTTGAGTTGGGCGGCTCATGAGGGGAGCAAACAAATATATAATAATGATCTTTTTTCTTCCAATACAAACTTCCACAAATCTACCTTCAGTGAAAAACACGAGTTCTGCTCGGATCTGTTTCTGAGACTGAATTTGAAGTGACTTTTCTTAATAAGTGAAGCACAGTTTGCAACTTTTATTGGACTATTTTTCAATAAAATTGTGGGAATTTTGGAAGTCAGTTGAAAAAACTTTTCTAATAAAAACATACAGTAACACAACTCAATTTTTTTTTAAAACTTGCATTTAATTAAGATAAGATAAACCTTTATTGATCCCCAGTGGGGAAATTCTGTAATTAGTTGTCATATCGATGCAAATAGAAGGCGAACAAATACCTAAATTATACTTATTTAATTTCTTAAAGGTATGACAAGAAGGATTCGTCAGTTGCAGTTTGTAAACTCAACATTCAAACATTCCTCCCCGGCTCAAAGCACATGCGCTTCTGGTTGCTACGAGTCCTGCCCCTCACACCCTGTGTGCTGTTATTGGCTGGGGGCTACACACCACTGCCTAAAGGCTGATGCCCAGAAACGTCCCGAACACAGCAAAATAAGAAAATACAGTAGGTAGTGGGTCATAAGTGATGACTGAGAAGGGTTGTTTTTGTGTGAGTCTATACATTGTTTTTTAGGAAAATCCTACTCGTTTATACATTTAAGTGAAACTTTATTTATGAACAGCTGGGCTGAACATGCTTCTGAACTGGGTCATTTATGTGGGAAAGAGCAGTGACTGGCTGTTGTCAGGAGGACAAAACTACAACTTCTCAAGTCCAAAACGTCCTGGAGGGACGTTTTATTAGAAGGTGAATTAATCATCCAGAGAAACAGTCCCATCTGTTCTGTCATCACAGCAGCAGCAGCAAACATACCTGTCCTTTACAGAAGAAGTTGGGGAGGTACTTCATCGCATTGCTGCGAAGGCAGGCGATGTTCTGGTAGCTTCCTGGTTCCGAAGCCCGCAGTGACTGGATACGATCCCGAACATAATCGGACACTTTCACTCGGATCTCCAGGCCCAGGATGAGCTTGTCTGGGAAAAGTGGAGATAACTCCACTGAGACACACAGAGGCATGAAGGAAAGAGACATGAGGTCAACACAGAGCAAAACTATGAGCCGTGAAGGTGAGATCAGAGACATAACTACCTAAAAGCCCCCCGTATCCACATCCAATGTCTGCAAACTCAACTCGGGGGGTCTCCTTCTCAGAGGGGTTCCCGGTGAAGAGGTCTGGATACAGCTCGGACCAGTCCATCTCCTCAGGACACACAGGACTGAGGAGGAAACACAGGGGTTTTAATGGAACTAGTTTATAGTGTGTTGTGTGGATTATCCACAGTAACAGACACACAGATCTGGAGACAGATGCTGATTTTTTTAAATGTAATTCTTCATTATTGTGAGCAGCTGCAGTGTGTCTGAGTGGAGGCAGAGAGCTCAAATCTCAGGCTACTGAAAACAAAACTTTTTACACGGTTACACACCAGCAGGTTCAGTGAGCAGCTACTTGACTCTCTTGTAAACTTCTACAAGTATAAACACACAGTTGGGAGTGATCATCTCCACGTTAGCAGGTGGCAGAAGTGTTAAAGTCAGACACATGGACTCACTAATCGAACGTGTGGTGTGCCATCGGGTTTGAATGGGCTCTCTGTCTGTAGTAACGCTTCTGCGGCATTGACGAACTCATGTTGGACTAAAATACACAAGTTACTCCCGTCAGTGTTCAGTCTGTGTCGTAATTATTCAATAAACACAAATATCCGCTGCTGCACGTCGACTCTCACACAGCCACGCTGGTTTGAAGTTAGTTTACCACCGGTTGGGAGTCGCCGCCTTCTTACGTCATCACCAAGCGTCTTCGCAGAGCTGCCGGCATGGTTGCCAGGTTTGTTGAAAGAGCAGCATTTTACACACTAAAAACATCCCTTACACAGGGGTGGAAGAAGTACATTTACTTTAGTAAAAGGAGCAATACTACAGTGTAGAAGTACTCTGTTACAAGTAGAAGTTTTATTCAAGCAAAAGCACAAAAGTAAATAGCATAAAAATATACTTAAAGCACAAAAAATAAAAGTACTCATACAGAATGGTTAATTTCAGAATAATGTATTTTATATTACTGAATTATAATTATTAATACATTATTATTACTTTCATGTTGCAGCTGGTAAAGGTGGAGCTGATTTTTTTTACTACATATACTGCTGGGTAGCTTTTGAATTTTCTGCCGGTGATCAATAAAATCGTATCTTTATCCATAATAATACATTCTAATTTATTTGTTGATCATATTTTGTATTATTGATCTGAATCTGCAAAGTAACTAAAGGTATATAATGTAGTAAATGTAAATGTAGTGGCATAAAAAGTACAATATTTCCCTCTGAGTTGTAGTGGAGTTGAAGTATAAAGTAGCATAAAATGGAAATACTAATGAAGTACAAGTACTCCAAAATTATACTCACAGTACTTGAGTAAATGTACTTAGTTACTTTCCCCAACTGTACCTACAACACATCTTTGGTAGCAATGCCACAACGTAAATTTACACCATTACAAGTATAGTCCATTTAAATTATACTTCAGTAAATGTACTTAAAAATAAAAGTAATTTACTTACTGTGTAGGTATAAATGTCTCTGTCCTTGTTATATTTTATATATACTTTATTTTCCATTCTCAGATTGTTTAATTTGAGTTTTAGTAAAGACCTCAAGAAGTAAAATTATATAATATTTCACAAGAAAAAAAAGCACAATAAGAGAAAAGTCTTTCAAACAAACCACATTTTGAGTCGCAAATTTTTTTTCTTGTTTCTCACTCTCATAAGGTTGGGAACCGCTGTTGTACTGTATCTGATCAAGGTGGGATTTTTTTTAACTACTTACTTATTAGGTAGTTTAATTGATGAAGTTATCACCAAACATTTAGTGTGTAGAATCTGAATTTGTAAAATAAAACTATTGCCATCAGACAAATGTAAGCCCTGGAGAAAGTACATAATTTTCCTTTTTGATGAGCAGAAGTATAACATACACACCCCTACAGTGAGGGGATCCGGTGGCTCTGTTATGCTGTGGGGGGCATTTTGCTGGCATGGTTTGGGTCCACTTGTCCCTTAGAGGGAAGGGTCACTGCAAATCAATACAAAGTTGTTCTGAGTGATCACCTTTATGATGAAACATTTCTATCCTGATGGGAGTGGTCTCTTCCAGGGTGACAATGCCCCCATCCACAGGGCA
>NTHP01000301.1:628671-638884 GCA_003416845.1 Oplegnathus fasciatus
ACATGAAGTTAAGTACAGTACTTTAATAGATAAACACTGACGCTGTGTAATCGGCTACATACACTGTGGTATTTACAGTATCTACTTCAAGTTAAAAGTCCACATTATTATTTTGGACTGATGTAGAGTTCTGTTTTATTATTTCATATGTTATGGGAGAGTCTGTGAACCCCAAGAGAGCAAAGTAGTGTGTGAGTTTTACTATTTTGCTGTGGATAAAATAAAATGATTCCAATAGAAACTGCAATCCACACACAGTTAAACATCAAGGATACAGAGTTTAGGGAATAAAAAATAAGGAAAAGGCTTTTAATACTTTCTCTCTCACTCTGTCTGCTCTTATCCTGAAAATGTCAGACATTTCCCCGGTGGATCGTGTACACTTCACCAGCAAAACCTCAAAGCTACAGTCAAGTTTGTTTTTGCTCTCTGTAGGATGAAACTTCCTGATTTTTTAGTGTCCAAACAGCCTCACAGCCAGTGATCATTTTCACCGTGTTGTCTAATTAAAAGAAAATGCTGCAGTTCCCTCTGGGTGTCTCCTGAGTCAACTCCAATATCCTTCTCAGTTCACTCTGTCAGGAAGGTGGTGACACATTATAGTTCCCTCCTGGTGAAACGCTTCACAAGAGACTGTCTGCTGTAAACTGGGCTGTGTCTCTTTGTCTCTCTTGAATCTTAGTTATGAGATTTATACATTTCTAATATGCAGTTTTGTAAATATACTGTAGACTAACCGGATGTGGATGATTTTCAGTCAGGCCTTTTTCAGATTTCTTTCTTTATTTGATAGTTGGCGGTGAAGAGAGACAGAGGGGAAAGACATGTGACGAAGTTCTTTGGATATTTGATTTAAGGATTTGTGTTATTTGATTTTGCCTACAAGAATCTGATTGGATGCTGGTTTGTGCTTCAACACGGCAAATAGCTTGTTCAAAGAAACATAAATCCCATCATCAGACAAAATAAAGAAGAGCATCAGAAGAAAAACATTCATGTTTATATTTGAAAATGTACTGAGGCCAATATTTTTTTTGATAAACATAAAATCTCCTCCTTTGTCTCGGTCGTCTGTCAAACCTTTCACTTAATAACTTTACTTAACAATGCTGGAACCATTTTCAAATGTCACATGTTTTACATGATGTGCAGCTGTGACTGAGACTTTTATTATTAATCCTTAGTAACACTGAATATATACATCATGTTAGAATCACGTTCATATTAAAATGAGATGAGTAAAGTCAACCTGAGAGTGTAGATTTAAACTGCAATGCAGAAAACTGCAACAATATCCATACTGACATTTCATAATGCGAATTGGAATATGTATTAATAGGCAGTGATGTGAAGTGCAGTAATAATGACATCTGAGTAGCATGTAGGAAATATAGAATTAAATTTAAACTAATATCTGCCAGTGCGGTCAGTGGTTTGCACAGGTGAGATAATTAACTTATATTTTTTAATTTGTATTTGTACATCATTACATTCATTTATTTGATTTGTGAGATTTGTGTAATCCCAACAGGAAAAATCCAATCCGCATTTATCAAGACTGTCACGTTTGTTTTCGAGCCACATTCGCTAAACATCCGTCTTGTCTAAAAATGAGACAAAACAAAAAACAAAGCACAAAGTTTTCCTTTGAGATCACCAAAGTCTTTATTACAAAACATGAATTGTACTTGAAGGGTATATTTTAAGCAACTGTGTCATGTGTCAAAGTTTTATTGTGGTGGACCCTCAGGAATACGTTGTTATGGTGCTTACATGAGTAGGAGCACAATCATTTTCACCATCCAAACTCTCTATTGTAGAGTCAAATCAAACTTAATGACATTAATTTTATTTAAAACAAAATAATAAGTTCAATGACATTTTGTAACATGGTGGTAAAAAATGGTTATTAACTTTAAGAATCAAAGCCTTTTGTTTTTCAAAATGTATAAATGTTTTCTTATTTGTCATGTTTTCACAGTCTTTGTCTTTAAAGACTCAAATAAAACTGCAATTTTCTCCCTTTGCCCAAATCTGAGAAATATTTCTCGTTGTCCACTCTGAGCTCAGGGAGAACCTGCGAGCAAAATATGAGACTAGAAGTTAACGGCAGTGTTAATATGGCAGATTAGGATTTTTTTTTTAATGAAATCCCAATCAACACTTTGATCTCCCCCTTAAACATCGGAGCACTTTTGTCTGTATAAGCCAGCCTCATACAGTGGTCACCCTCATGACCACCTCTTGGTTGGCACTGCGCAGGTTGTTGGGTCTTAACTGGCTGAGGATGTGCAAAATAGTGTAGCCACAGTGGTGGTTGAGAATAGTCCTGACATGTCGACTCGCCCTCCGCCCGCTGTCTGTGGCAGCGTGAGAAGAGTTCCTCTCAACACGACCAGTGCCTTTACTGCTGGAACTGATGGGGTCACCTAAGTCCTTCGCTTTCTCATAATTCAGCACTTTCCACTGCTGGTTCACTGCCTGCCAGCGCTTAAAGATCCGGTAAACAGACGATCCTTCATGGATTATAAGGCCTGGGCATAAAGGACAAAGGGTGTTTGTTCAATCAGGGAGTACTAAAGGTAAAGAACTATATGTTCTGACAAATAAAAAGATTAAATATACCAGACTTGTTTGTGGGTATTTTGGACTGATGTTTGGTGAGAAACACGTACTAAAAGAGGCAGAGACAGAACAAATATACTCGTGCAACACAAATGTACTATTTCATTGGAGTCTGTGCACTTAGAATAAACAAATATGCACATGGGAGCATTCACCAGATCATAATGATAGCTAGTATGATTATTGAGGTATTTTAACCACACTAGCTTCATGGCTCTGTTGATGGCAGTGTTGGTCTGTCGGTCCACCACTTTGGTCCAGACTGAAACATCTCAACTACTACTGGATGGATTGCCATGAAGTTTTGTTCAGACATTCATGGTTTCCAGAGGATGAATCCCACAGACTTGTTTGTCAACTGACTTTTCTTCTATAGCACCGCCTGCACGTTGACATTCTTGGCTTTTTAGTGAAGTGTCTTGACAACTATTAAATGAATTGTCCTGAAATGTGCAGATATTCATGGTGCCCAGGATGAAGCCTACTAACTTCTCCTAATGATCCTCAGACTATTCCTTTAGCACCACCATGAGGTTAAAATTTGTGGTTTTGGGGGGAAATATCTACTATTGGATGAACTGCCATGAAGTTCGGTTCCCCCTCAGGAATTGTTATAAGTTTGGTGAAAAGTTTCCCCTCACTTTTCATGTGGCGCCATCATCCGGACAAAATGTCCCTCTCTCAAATACTTTGGTTTATGACCAAATATCTGCAAAACTAATGACATGCTCATCGGCCTATATATATATTTATATATATATACTGTATACTGGCTTAACCAGCATGCTAACATTGTCATTGTGAGCATGTTAGCATGCTGAAGTTAGCATTTAGCTCAAAGCACTGCACTGCCTAAGTACAGCCTCACAGAGCCGCCTGCATGGCTGTAGACTCTTGTTAATAGGGTGAGTAAAAGACGTGTTAATTAAAAGCCAAATTGGTAATGCTTTATTTATGGGTCTTTAAATTTCTGATGTTTCCTTGGTAGTTTCCTGGAAAAACAGTGTAGGCCTAATTTGCTACTAATTATAGGGAAAACAGGATTTTCCTTGAAAGAACCGGCTCTGTTTACACCCAAGTAAATATTCATTCATTAGTCATTTATTATTGGAAATGCTATTCTTCATGTTTAATTGTATGCTTGCCTGTAGACAAATTGTCTGTTTTTTCGCACCCTCAGCTGACCTTTTGTGCACTGACTAAAATAATAAACAGCAATTAATTGGAATTAATAAAGTGAAGTATGCCATACTTAAACCATTAAACACTGTCTCTATATTCCTGATAAATAGCACCAAATTACCAAATAAAGTGGCACTGTCAAATCTGTCAAAATGTCCGTCAAACTTAATAAATTAGTTAATATTCACAAAAACAACCTGTGAAATAACACAACATGGCAGCCTCAGTATCTGTGTCTTACCTATACAAACTATGTCCATGAAGCCGTACATGCCGTAGCATATCTGGAAGAGAAGGTCCTGCCGCTGCCATTTGGCTGAAGGGCTGAGAGAGGACCACACCAGCCAGGAGATGCTGGCGATGAGGAACAAAGAGCCCAGGATAATGGCCGCAATCTGCACCTTCTCGATCACAGTCAGAGAGATGGCCTGCCACTAGAAAAGACAGAGTGAGGCACAAAAATGGACTGAATCCCTGTCTTTTAGGTGTAAATTGCAAAATGCTTCTTGATCATGTGAGATACTGTAATGGTGCAGGGTTTGTCTCAGTTTCTGATAAAATCTTTGTAAATCGACTTATAAAAATGTACCTCTAAAGAGCACTGCACATTCAAATAGCCATGTTTCATCTCAACACATATTTCCCAAATGTTTTCTATAGCTTCAGAGTGTAAATCAGCGGGCTTCACAGGGATTGACGGTGTTTTGGTTATGCAGGTTTGAAACCAAGCTTGAGGATAGTTGTAACTAAATAATGAACTTCAGCACACTTCTCTTTGCCTTGCTTAACTGTAGAGGGATCTTTCATTTTTATTTTTGGTATTAAAATCTAACAAGTGATGCACTCTGCTGCTGGTTTGAGAAGACTCCAACTGTTTTTTAATAGATTCACATTAATCAAGCAGTTTCTAGAGACAAATATATCATGAAACAAAGTTAAAGTCCCACTTACAAAGAAAGACATTAAGTAAAATAAAAAATAAAATGATTCACTGTCCAAATCAAGTGATGCTCAGGCTTTTACACAGATAAAAAAAAACAATAATCAAGTAAATTAGAGAATTCCTAAAGGAATTTCACTAACACTATATCACATCAATTCTCCAAATATATTTTATTCATAATGTTCATTCAGTGATATGTCTAGCAAGTGATTGGAAGAACAAGCATTTCATCTGATGAGGTCTCTGTTCCAGCATTCAGAGGCTGAAATCATTTGGTGATGCTGTCTGTTCGTCTACTGTCCATGCGCCACACACTTTGGTTAAATCCTGTGCCAACTCTTTGAAATGTCTCATAAATGTGTTCTTGGCATCTTCCTATAAGTTCTCATCACTTTCTTCTTCTCCATTTGTCCATAAAAAAATCAGAATAAATAGCTGTGTGGAAACTGAGATGGGCTGCTCGTTCTTTATCTGCCAAAAGCAATGTGAAGCTAATGAGCTTCTTGTTGGGAATCAGCGCATGTTGACAAAATCAGTCCAAAATGCCCCTCTGTGGTGGTGGTAACGTAAACACTGCATGGCCTCTACTACATGCTATTACAGTCACCTTATGATTAATGTGATTTCTGTGATTTTCACTCACTCAAATCTGACAACGTGGAGTTTGTGCATGGCCACACAGCCTGGCAGTCTGATGATTTTATTCATATATACCCCTGTGATAATGTTTTCCACGGTGAGCATTAAAGATGGAGACTGTACCTGCAGTGGGTTTTTGGTGCTGATGGCCAGGACCTGGTACTTGAAGTAGCAGAGCTCACAGCTCCAGGAGCCTCTCTCACTGATCCAGCGGATAAGGCAGGACTGGTGGGTACAGCGCACGGAGCCATCACAGCGACACGGGCTCAACAGCTCCCCCTGCAGGACACAACAAGCAGCTACATGGGACACATCCACAGAGGCAGGCTGGATGTTGAAACTCTTATTGAATCTGCCTGTTACAAGATTTGATTTGGTGAAGACGACAGTGGAAATAAAGATAAAGATCTTTATCATGAATAGCCCGACTTGGAAATCCCCAGCCCTGCCAATGTTACTGTCACATTTCATCTACTGAGAGCACAGTGTTGTGTGAGGGTGTTGGATTCGGTGTTGTTTCTGTCATGAAGCTGGCAAGGGATTAAAACAGATAGATAATAGCCTGGAGCAAGCACCAACAGATATAATCATATGAAACTATACTGTGTGCATGCACATGGAACAATACGCTTACAGTAGAAAGGACGGCATCATTACAGCAAAGTAAAGACAGATTTGAGGAGAAAAGTACCACTCCAAAGAGTTCATTTGGGTTGAATGCGTGTTTTTTAGATTAAGACAAAATATGAGAGATTAATGTTTTTTATCTTGTAGCTTGTATTTTCTTTCTTTCTTTCTTTGATTTATTGACTTTTGTCTATTGACTTTATTGTCAATGTGCAGTCCTGTCTCCAATGTTGATTAAGTGACATGAAATAATGATGATATATAAAATAAGAATGACAAACTGCAAATTAGGATAAAGGGGTATGTTCACAAATTTATTTGACAATGGTTTTATCACCTATACTATAAGCACCTTTCTTGTAACATTTAATTCTGTCACTTAGAGAGTGTTGGCATTAAAGCTTTTATTCTGCCCGAATCCACTCAGGATAACACTCCCGTGCCTTTCAGGTTTTCTGTTGAGTTCCCACATCTTCCTAGATTCGCTAAATCTGCTGTATGTGTTGGTGTTTTCAGTGACTGTTACATCTTCATTCAGTCAAAATTGCATCTGGTCTTGTTACAGTTTAACTCTCCAGAGGCCCAGTCAGTGTTTTTTTCCTGGTTCACTGTCTCTGGTTAGCAAGAGAATCTGAGGTGGCAAGATGAGAGCTGCACTTAATGTTCACTGTCATTGCCAGTTGGCTCCTATTTTTATGGTTCTTTTGAGTTCCTTGCTCAACAAATCAGAGCTGCACTTTTTCACACAATTGTCTGAGAGTGTGAGACGTCAGCCTGTTTTATAGAGCACATTTAATATAGTCAATTATGTGATATAATTCTAAAAGTAACTCTCTCATACAATCATGCTCTAATTGGTGCTGTAATATGGAACTTATGAACAAAAGAATTTCTCTGTCATTCATGAATATGCATCGTTCATCATTTAACCTCTCAGTTGTTGAATTGTCTCCACCAGCAGCGTATATAGACTTACAGTAGGACCCTGTATCTAAAACTTCTCTTTTCAGAACCACCTTAGATATTGTTGGCTCTCCATCTTCTGTCCAATAGCGTCTCCCTAACACCTGCAGTTAATAACTCACAAGTGAATTCATCTGACTGCACTGGCTTGACCAGTCCCCCCCATATGGAGCAATGATCAGCCCCCAAGTTGACACAATGCAGGCCAGAATTGTGGTTAATTGGGTTATAAAAGCGAGTTTAAAGCATCATGTTATGTGCTGAATTGAAAGGAAAATGTCAGTGGCTGATAAGTTCAGTGGATATCATCTAACTGCTGCTGCATAACCAGTCAAAGGATACACATGCCTTTATATACTGAGCTGCAGACATTCAAAACAAGAATGAAAATGTAATAAAGTGAGATTATATGGTATGATTGTTTTGATACATTTGACTATTTGCTGCTTAACACCTTCATCTGGATACAGTTTGCTTTTCTCACGTCACTTTCCTGTAGCCTCAAAAGAAATCACAGGACATCTGGCGCAGGTTTTTGTCATCAGTACGAGACTCCCTAAGGCCCTCGGACTGACAACGCTCTCGCACATCTCACTTTATTTTCTGTCTGACTCTAGGTGATGTGCTCGGTCTTTAATTAGTTGGATATCTGGAGGGGAAACAAAAACTTTCTGAGGCCTCTAGCGAAGTCTGTCTCTTCAAGGTTGATTTCCTCCACGAGATTTGACGCGCTCAGACCTCCACGTCTCGGACGAGAGTGACGTAAGCATTTGAAAAACGCTCACTTTCTGTGCCTCCACCCCCTCTGTTCTCCTTCATGTGAGCAGAAGATATTTAAGCTGCACTTTGTGTGACCTTCCTGTAGCCTGAAGGAACGATCAAAGGTTTGATCCCTGCATTAATGGCTCATACTGACGAGTCCCTCAGCAAGTTATTGAACTTGTGCTGCCTCCCTCACTCAAATCCCTCGGAATAATAATGAGCATAAATGTCTTTTATGTCGAGGAATCATTCTCTGAAAGCTTTCTTCATCGCTCCTTTTTTAAAATGGCCTAATTTTGTGCATCAGATGCTGAATCTATTACCGCGAGCCGAGGACTTCATTGGTTCACGTAGTAAACACAAAGCCTATTCTTAACTGATGCCCTTCGTGTGCTATTTTCAGATCACTGTTGATAGATTGATTCTTTTTTTTAGTCTCAGTCATTCTGGACTTTTACTTTGCGTCCGAGCAGACCTGATGCACACCTACAGAAACATTTTAGTATTGATGTATAATGACTCATATCTTCATTGTGAGTTTATAAGACTGAATTTGTTTGCATTAAATTGCTTAAAGGAGCGTTCCACTGATTTTGCACATGAATATAACACAGTCTACTTGTTATGCGGACTACTGACCAGCCTGTGAAAACAGTCGTGTGATGTCATGTTGTGGCTCTGGAGGAGCTTCGTCAAATCTGAGAAAATAACCCAGATGATGTCATAGTGATGTCATCAGGGTTATCTCAGTTTGAGCTTGGAGACTACAAGTTTAACACCAGCGCTACAAACTGACACGGACAAAGACGTGGACATTGACAAAGCAGGGAGAGTGTTACAATTGAGTTGCATCATGGGAAATGTAGGATTCAGCGTTTCTGGATCTCGACCCATTCCGAGTCAGGATATCACCGCCTCCGCTGCTTCAGTTCTTTTTAAAATCTCTCTCTTTCAAGTCCTCCAGTTTCATTTTCCTTTAATGCTGAAAACTCTAAAAGGTTGGGCACCAAGCGTTTATGTACAAATATTGTACAAAAAATTCTTAAATAAGTAAACTTCTTAACAAATATTGGTGCTTTTGTGAGCGTTGCCTGCTGGGTTTGTTTTCCTTAAATTAATAAATTTTCACAAGCACATATTTCCGTGATAGCAGGCATGTGTATGGATCCTTGAGCTCAAACAGCAGTGGACTAGTGAACATGGCCTCCTGACCTGCTTGAGCAGACTTCATTCAGGTGAGCACCACGTGGTTTGAGGCCCCATGAACCAGCATGCACCTGTGCAGCTGAGGTGCTTACAGGCTCCAGGGACCTCCAGGAACCTGTATAGACACATGGGCATCAGGGTCCTGCTAAGCAGCTGACCCCCTTGTTACAGCGCAGGAACCCACAGTAATACCTGTATAATTCAACTATACCTTCTCCGGCCCCTGGAAGCAGATCCGGCACTGCGGTGATCGCGTCCCGCTCTCTGAGAGACTCGGGAGGGAAGCGGCGTCCAGGCCTCCTCCCTGGGGTTTGGCTCCTTCATTATCCTCAAAAGCCAGGCTGCGTGGCCGCGGGTCAGAGCCGTAATATTCCTCCTCATCGTCCCGGTGAGAGCAGCTCAACGGCGGCCAGCCACAGCCTCCTATGGCGAGCCCTCGCATCCTGGTCTGAGTGTCCGGGTCTGTGCCTGTGTCAGTCCTCCTGCTTGATCCAGATCCAGAGCGCATCAGTAGCAACACTTTGAGTTCACTGAAAAACATCCGGATCCGATACTTAAACATTCTTCAGCAGCTTTACTACACAGACACAACTGCTCTGTGGAACAAAACAGCCTTCAGCTCGACTGTGGCAGGTCCATTATTATTATTATTATTATTATTATTATTATGGCATCTGAACCGTTTGATTCACACAGTTCACATCCTATTAAATAAAACACAGATCTCGGTCAAAAAAGCATGCGGGAAACATGATAGGCTATTAGATGAGCCCATAGCTCTTTGCATATCCTGTTGTTATAGCATGTGCACCGCAATCCAGCCAATAGGGAAGGATTATTTTTCATGGATAGCGGCGTTTTTCTGTCGGGATTCAATGGAGGCTGAAAGCCACGAACTGTGAGGGTCCAACATTAAAGTCCGAGGGGTCCAGCAGCATCCTCTCACGCCTACATGTTCAGTCCGGTTTGTTTATTGTTATTATCCCGAGATGTTTTAAATCATGTGTCCGAGGTTTGCCACGAAATGTTGGTGTCTGTTCTTCTCCAGCAGCGAGGGTGTCCGAGGGGGGATGATATTAAATCCTATTAACAACTAAGTTAAAGCCGATTTATGTTTGAGTTTCTCGTTTACCTACAGGGGAGGTGAAATTGCAGGAGGTGACAAGCGTGCATCCTTTGTTGTCTCGCAGTGGCATCCATCATTTCACCAGTTTCCTCTTCTTTTTCTTTGCTGTAGCCCATTTGTTTTTTTTTTTGGCTGGTACA
>NTHP01000301.1:639156-644156 GCA_003416845.1 Oplegnathus fasciatus
CCCCCCCAAAGGACGTCCGACGACCCGGTTACAAAGTTACAATCCAGCAGCGATGCACTTTAGAGATGGATAAAAGAATGACAATCTGATGAAGAATAAAAAATCCATTCCAGCACACGACAACTTGCAGCGCCACTTCTCTGCTTCTTCCTCCACCATCTCTGCGCCACAAACCAGGAAGAGCGAGAGGATGATGGATGTGGATTCCTGCACAAACACACACTGAGCCAACAGCAGACTGAGACTGTCCCTTCCGGGTTTGTTAAAGACAACTGCACACCATCATCATCACCATCATCATCATCACCACCACCAAATTAAATCAAGGCCCGCGTGAATCAGTGGGATTTCCAGGCGCGTCGGCTGCAGAAACTTCTTCATGTGTGCAGTTACAGATGATTAAAGACACGCTCCCTCCGTGCAGCTAAGGAGAGATGAGCTCCATCAAAAGGTGCTGTCCAAGGTGCTGATATTCATGTGACGTGGAGGCCACGTGCTGATGTTCATCGGCTGATGGAGAGAAGAAAAACAATTATTGTAAGAAACCGTGTGTGTGTGTGTGTGTGTGTGTGTGTGTGTGTGTGTGTGTGTGTGTGTGTGTGTGAGATCAGGAAGTCATTTGGCCTCAACTTCCTCTGACACTAAATGCTTCCCTCCTGCTGCCTGTCTCTGAGCTGCACACTTTGAACTTTTAAAGAAGTCTTCTCCAGAGCTTCCATACTGGTCTCCAGTATGGAACGTTAACAGTTCTGATCGATGTATTAACTATTATTAATTATTGTATTAAAGGTGAAGTCTACGATTCTGGATAGCCTTATCAATGCGAACTCCATTATGAAAACAAGTATTTCAAAAGTTGTTTGCTTGTGGTCTTGCGGACAGACCTGACAAAGCATGAAATCAGACCTTTTACAAGTCGGCATCATGATTATGTTTTTTTATTTTTGGCATCCTTTTGATCCGTATATTTCAATTAAATCACAGCAAAATCTGTTTATTTTGGGATCATACTCCTGTAGTAAGCCAGGTTAATTCAGCTGATGTGTGACTTGCTAGATACAGTGAATATTTATTGATTTTGAAACACCACTGACACTGCCACTCGCCAGAGACAGATGGAGAGGCAAATATTCACCAGTTGTGTTTAAACCCAAATAACCTCAAATGATTCTGTGGTCAAACTTGCGTGAGTAACGCACATCATTAGTGTTGTCCTGTGCACGAGCAACTTGTTTCCCATTTACAGAGCCAGGACTGTGTATGAACACCAGATTTTTTTGCAGCACACGCACAGAAGGAACAGCTAGCGGACCGTGAGGAGATGTTTGCTGAATTTGACAAAAAGTGTATTGGATTAGAATTGCAGACTACACCTTTAACTGTAATGAACCCTCATAATGAAGTGATGGCGGGCCTTGGCACATATTTTATCTGATTCTTTCATAACTGTCCTGTTATGTGTAGCACAAGAGCATTTATATCTCAACTTTGGTCCAAATAAACACAGTTTCCGGAAAGATAACGTGTCATTCGGCTGCCCAGTCAACTCTGGGCCGCTTGTGTGAAATCAGAATGTAATCAGAACAGAAGGTCCAAAAGTAGCTGAGTGTTTTAAAGACCACACATTTATAATTGTAGTTGTCAGATTTGGTGATTTTCTGTTTGTGAACTGACATCCTATGTAGAAAGAGCAATTTGTTAGCTTATTAGTAGATACAGCTCAACAGTTTGTTGATCGTCCTCTGGCTGACACACCCCCAGCTTCGTTGACCTGTTACTTTGCCTAGTAACTGAAAGTGAGTTAAAGTATTCTTACAAAACCAGAGCATATGTGGTGAATGTGTAGTTTCTATACTGTTCTCTACAGTTATTACACACAAACATGTGGTACACAGTATATCCTATATATCCTATTTCTTAATATTATGTAATTAGTTATAATTAGGAATATGATTTCATGTTTTTATTAATCTTATTTCATGGTTTAATCTGCATTCAGTCACATTTAGCTCATTTGCTTGATTATTTTTTTGCAAATGTTTGTACACCCTAATCATTTTAGAATTACTATTTCATCATTTTAGAATTGCTATTTTACTCGTCCCACCTCACACCATCAACGCTGAGGCTCCATTTGGAGTCCCATTGCCAAACATAATCATGTTTAATCAATAAAACGATTGGCAAGACTCTAAATTACTTAATACTCCAAGACAATTCAAAACTTTATTGTCTCTGTAAAAATTCTTTATAAATTTAAGCGTACATTAATGCTCAGAAACGCTGCAGGGACCTGGTTTTCATTCATGAAACTGATCTTAAGAGAAAGATGGAGAATTTTCGATTGAGTAAACCACGTAAACACGTGTGTGAGTTAACCTACTGTAAAATTCCAAACTTGCTCATGCTGCGTTTGAAATCATCCTTGAACTTGACAAACTTGCCCATGTTGTCCTCATGTTCCACTGAGTGCAGCAGAGGAGTGTCGACGAAAGCCGGACACAGGACATTGATACGAACGCCGTAGTTTCCCTGAGAAGACGCGTCCTGCAAGAACAAGTAGAATGACCTGTAGAGCTTTGAGTTGCCTGGAGGACGTCCCATTCCACAAAAGCTAAATATAACCTTTTATACTGTCTTATTTCCTGTGTGTGTGTGTGTCTTACAGCCATAGCTCTAGTGAAGCCAATGACTCCATGTTTAGTAGCAGTGTAGACAGGCTGATGAGGAGAATGCAGGAAGGCTGAATTATGAAGAACAAGAGCAGACAAGAGAACAAATATGTTACCAACACCAATGCAGAGCAAGGAACAGTGACTTTTCATGAATGAGCAGAATTCAACTTGGTGTCACATATACAGTGTTTTCACTAAGAGCTTCTCTCAATTTATTGTGAGTTTTAAATATGCAGGCTATGTAAGTAGAGTAATAGGGTGTTTTTCTTTCAAAAGACCAATCAGGGCTGTTCCCAAACACAGCTGCATCTCTTTCTGAACAGCAGCTTCTCATTTTAACTACTGTAGGGTCACTTGATCCAGGTTCAGTGATATAGGGCTCAGCTCATATTTCCAGAACACCTCAATCTACAGTTTTTATTTTACCACAATGAAGAATATATAAATAATGTGAAATTCACTTTAGGTGATGCATAGTGCTTTAAAATAAATCATGTGTTTCTAAGATGTTCTTATGTTTTAAGACTTCATGTGAACACGTGGCTGAAATACTGGGCCAAACGCAAAGAAAAAGAAAAAGTGACAGAAACAGTGGAAACCGAATTACAGGAACCCTAAGGAGTAACATATACTACTATGACTGACAGAGTGGTTAACAGAAATTTTGAAGCAGCTTCATAATTCTAAAATATGCAAGAACAAATTGCACCTACAGTTGCTTTTGTGCTGTTAAGGACACAGTTATGATATGAACTATTTGACAGCTGATGTAATAAAAGCAAAACAAACAGGACTATAAACTCCATCAGTCTCATATGGTCTGAATCCTCAGCCAAAAGAGCCTGATAATGGACATCATTCAAAACACAAACACACACACACACACACACACACACACACACACACATACACACACACACACACACACACACACATTCTTTCCCCTGAAAACAATATACTTGGCGTATGCTTGACCATGTTTGGACAAGTCTGTGTTTGTTATGGGAATAGCAAGTACGTATGAACATGCACACACAAACATGCACACCAACACACACTCACACAGACACACACACACACACACACACACACACACACACACACTGATGTTATCACAAGTGAGATGAGTGAAAAATGATTACCATATGTCTGCTGTCACTGGAGGCTGGACTGTTCTAGCTCTACAAGATCATGTGTCAAAGTACAAGAACCACAAACATCCTCGGGATCCTACAACACATGGCTCTAAAAGAAGCATACACAAATGTAAAAAAATCCTCAGATTTCAGTATTGTGACCAGATGCCTATATTGAAATTCCATTAAAATATACAGTAGCAAAGTTCTTGCAAACGTAGTGGAATATTTAGCTGAATCCAGCTGAAACTGAAACCTAACAGAAAAAAAACAGGTTGCTGCAAGACTACTTTTCTGCTCCATTCTTAATGTACTGCACAAAGATCACCGTAAGTGCTGAGCAATAGATGAATTTTCCAAATTACGCATATTTCACAGTTAAAGGTGTAGCATCGGCCAAATAAGTAACATTCACATATTGCCATAGTGATCTCAGTGTGTTTGTTGTTGGGTGGAGCCTTGAGGTTATTTACATTATTTAAGTGGTTTTCTTGATTTCATTTCCATAATTAAAGGAATAGTTTAGCATTTCGGGAAAAACACCAAACATATCAAATTATTCCTTTAAAACCATCCAGGTTTTAACTTCTGTTAGAAAAATATTTGATATAAATATTTTTACATCGTTAAATATTTTTTAAAATATTTATTTTTATAACTTAGATCTGTATCTATATATAGATTTGACTATATGTAATGTGAAACGTGTCGCTCATTGTGACAAACCCACAGAAGATTATCACCCAACTCTGCAGAGGTTATTAGCCTCTTCTAGCTCATTGTTATATGGCCTGCAAACCCCACTCTCATCAACCTCATTTCCAGCAGCAGCCAGCTGTTTACTGTGGAAAAACCCACTGTATGCTATCTGCCCAGCACCAAAAGACAGATAAAGTTATCAACCGGCTAGTGAACATAGTGAAACATTTAATAGCTAAAAATTCTAATCCGAACCCTATTTTGGAGTTGGTGGAGACCAAAACAGAGCAAAAGGGAGAGGGAATACTGGAATAGACTGAACAGGTGGACATAACATGACTGCAAATAAATGCAATGTCTTTGATGTCTTTGTTTGATGTGATGTTTCACTTTCTTCACTACCAAGTTGCTAACGATGTTCATCTGCCACTTAGTACTGGGCAGGTAGCATACAGTGGGTTTATCAGAGCTGACAAAAGGGGTGATGAGA
>NTHP01000301.1:646656-669828 GCA_003416845.1 Oplegnathus fasciatus
GGGGGAACTTCACTAATTTTACACATCAAAGTCTGTTCAAAGGTGTTGGGGAGTACTACTGCATATGTCAACAAAGGTGTATAAAGCCTTTTGTGTCTCCAGAGGGAGCTAGTGAAGTCTGATAAATGTCCTCAAGTGATGTCACTTGAGTAAACGCTTTGTTGGGGCTGAAGACTACAAGTTTAAAATGAATGATAAATGAGTCCATGAGCACTAATATCTCCTGCTATTTGCAAACTGCTTTCCAAGCTCAAAAAGCCTTGTGTATGGAGATGCAAGTACCACAACAAACATTTAACAAAATACAGCCCTAAGTTGGTCATTAAGTTACCTATCAATTCTGTTTTATTAATAACCACGATCATATAGTATATCAGTATAGATGCTGTACGCTTACTGTAATTGCAGCACTGTAACTGTGCTGGAATTTGTCTGGAACCTGTCTTCTTGCAACGCTGTCATGCTTTTGGTGCAGGAGACAATCAAAATAGTTTATATGATTGAAGTTTGATTTGTTACTGAACTTCTTCAGGCGTTCCTGATCCATGCTCTCGCCACAAACAAACCATAGTTGGTTTGTTCTACTTATTTTTTGATTTATGTAGTTGTTTGTAGTTTTTGTACTTTAATTTTGCCTTTCAAACTCACATACACACCAAACTTACAAACTAAAGTGAAGCAAGAAATGTCAAACCAAATGGGCACAATGTAAATCAGATATATGGTACATATTGCCTTTACAGTTATCATCTCTGTCCCATCTCTCTTGGTTATGTTTTAGCATTACTCAAACTGAGTCAAATGACATATATTAACATGGGTCATTTTTTCTAAATTGTTACTAAATTATTCTGTAAGTCTTTCATTTTGATTTAGTACTTAAGGTTTGGTTCCCATAATGTTTTCTATTAGTCAGAACAATGTTTATATAATCAGCTAAGTAAGTAAAGTTTGTGTTGAAGTGTCAAACAAGATTGATCTTTATCATGAATTCATAATAAAACATATTGTCTTTGGCAGTGAATAAATACGTGCATACACACGTGTGTGTGTTTGTGTGTGTGTGTATGTGTTACCTGCCATAGAGGATACATTGATAATCGTGCCTCCTTCCTTGCCATACTCTTTACTCATGTGTTCCAGTGCCAAGTAGGTCCCTTTAATTACCGAGGTCTATAAAGATAAAGAGACAACATGGTCACAGTGGAAATCTTCACAACAGGCGAGTGCAGCACATAAGTAGGAAGTGAAACCAAAAGTAAAGAATGTGTGAACCTACTGATAAGTAAAGATATTTATAGTTGTGTTTTTCATTTAGGACATCTGTGCAGTCCATTCTCACAAAGATCTGCAAATTATACGGAAATCCAACAGCGAAATATTGTACAGTGGCATATAAAATGTATGCTTTTGATGTATTTCCATTTATTATATGTTGTGTCATAGTGAAATGAACATGTTGTAAATATCATTTATCATTTCTTTCCCAATTCCAGCAAAATGATTTAAAATTTTTACTAGACTATTTCAGGCCACATCACAGATCAAAAAGCAGTAAAACAATGCTCCTGTTCAGTGGTGGGAGTTGGTCACAAGCACAAGTCTTGAGGTATGCTGCAAAAGGTGCCCCAGGTCTCATCAGCCCTATATATATATATATACATTGTATATTGTATTGTATATATATTGTACAACTCTGCAATGTTCATTGTACTGCACAATGTGCTCAGTAAATTTCATGTGAACCTGCTCTTTAGATTTTGATATTTACTGTGGAGAATTTTGGGATGTTGGTGGTAGGGAAAGGTTACGGGACCACAATAATAATTGTGAAGCATCCTGTGGGGATCACGAAGGTCCACAAAACATTTCATGGCAATTCGGCCAGTAGTTGGTGTGGTATCAGAATATATCAGGTATCAGAATGAGGAGGACTAAACTATGCATGCTATTACCAAGAGGGAGCATGTACAAGAAAAAAAAAAAGAAACCTAAGATAGAGCCCTCAGGGACCCACAGCTGATAACATCTTTTGATGAGGAGGAATTTCTTCCTCTAAAAATGATCAAAGCTTAAAACAAACAAACACACACACACAGATAAGACCATACGTAACATAACATTTAAATTGTGAGGACAACACCAATACATGCTAAAAAAAACACAATTTCAGCCTCAGCTTGTCAGTGCAGCAGTACAGATACTGTATGTGTTCACATTTTAATTTATCTTGTAACACCATTTAGTTCTGTATTGATCATAACAGTAACAGTCAAATAGATTATTGATTTTAAATTATTGGTAAAAGTTAGAGGTATCCATCTCAGTTTGATGATTGAGATGAATCCATCCATCATTGGATAACAGATTTAGAATTACAGTTTATTGTCCTGATGGCTGTTGTGTTTCTAGATGGTAGACATGGAGCTGTGATAGAGGCACCCATTAACCATTCTGGAGGCTTCTTCAAATGAAGGAGTTGCTCCTTTAAAGGGGAGAAATGGAGAACCGTGTGTCATACAGAGTCTGCCAGCTGCATGTAGGCCCTTTTCAGACCAGGCATTAACATGCGTCTTGGGTGATCACAAGTGGACAACTCTAAGTACGTCAGTTCAGACCTGGCATTAGATTGCGTCTCCACATGTGTCTCGAGTGACCACTTGTGATGGAATCTCACTTCCCCACCCTTTATGCAAATAAACACGCTCATCATTTCCATTTACAAAGACCAAATGCGTTGTTGTTTTTAACCAGCGGGGACAGCAATACACTAAACTGTGCCTAGTCTGCCGATATGCAATATGAATCATCCTGTTTCCGTTGACTCTTCGGTCCAAATGAAAATCAGACAGCGTTTCGCGTATACTCCTTCCATGAGAATCCATTTTACCTGTTGTTGTTCTTGTTGCCTGTTGTCGCACTTTAATATGATGCCGTTGTACGGTGTACGTACTTCTGCTTACAAGGAGGATGTCAGTTGAGTAGGCAGTGCTTCAATGTGTCCCAGGACAGATACGCGTACACACTGCTAAAAGAATGTGGCCATATGCGGCCCAGACCACCTCCGATCACACCTGTACTTAGAGCTGTCCACTTCTGATCACCCAAGACACATGTTAATGTCAAGTCTGAACAGGGCCATAGACCTTCCTCCAACTCTGAAGTAATCCTTATGATCTTAACATTTCTTCCCTGGAATACTCTCCTAAGAAAGGATCCTATTAGCAACCAATCACAAATTTTCAGACTTTCCCAGTGAAAAAAAATGCATGAATCCTCCCACACACACCTACATAGCACTGCAGGACCAATGTTTTATTGTAAAGTTCTCTTCTTGAGCCATGCTGCTCTGCAAGTCACTTTGCAAGAATGTAGATGTGGGGTCCTGGGCTTGGTATGGTGTCTTGAATGGCTGAGAAGGAGGCCTGCTAATGTAATGGAGGTGTCTGAACAGCCTGGAGGGGGGGTGTTGCACTGAGCTGGAGTCTTCTAGGGACAATGAAGCCTCCAGTTTGACAGTGGAAGCATTAAACTGCAGAACAGCAGAACAAGTGGTTGTTGGCCCACAGTGGCAGCGTTGCTACAACTGGTTGAAAAAGTCATGTGAGATATCACTAGCAACACATGCTGTTTCAGTAGAGTTTCAGTTTACCATTGAAACCCAGCAGCCTCCAGACAAAACAAATTACATTTACCTGAGTGCACTTCTTATGCACATTAATGCAAGGGGAAACACTGGATCCAATCTCATCTTAAAAATAAAGTCGTGTCTCCCTTTAATATTTCTGCTTGCATAGGAGATAATAATTTAGTGTAAAAATCATGATATAATATTATTTTTGGTTTATTTAAGTTTATTTATTTAGTGACAAAATATGTTATATTACTCAGCAGGACTGCATTAAAAAGTCATTTACTCATCATTAGTAAACTAATAAGTGACTTTTCTCTTATTTGGATACCTGCATTCGGTATAAAAAGGCTACAGTTTATCAGTAAACTAAGTATTCTGCTGGACAATAATTACACTGGGCTAATGCAATATATTGAAACAATTGTATTTAAGATACCATAATGTACTATATAGCCTACATTCTGCTGTAGCTACTTAATAGTGAGTTTTGGGTATTTTCAGATATTTTTATTATTATTTTATTTATTATAATATTATATGTAGTGTTTGATTTGTTTGAGTATCCACCTGGCTTTTATTCTTGCCAACTTAGTCTGTATATCCTGTCCAGAGGTTCTACAAATTAGAAAAAAAAAAGATCTGATTGCTAGTTGTCTGGGTCACTAGCATGACTTGTAATATCGTCCTGCCTCAGGTTTTTTCAAGCAAAACAAAAATTGTGGTCACTTTGGCTGATTGGCATTGCTTACCTAAATAAATAACACATGGGTTAAGTTTCAAATACGATTGTAAATGATCTGTCTGAAGCTAAGTTTTTCATTGTCTTAGTGGCTGTTGGGTTATGTCCCAGCTGGACAGGATAACTACAGCTCAACTGGCACAAAGTGATTTTGGCATTGATAATGTGTAGAAGCCATTACTGAGGAGTACTGCATACTTTAAACATAAGACTTTTCAGAGATCAGAGGGTTGTGTTTCCAGGCATTTTTGTAACATTGTGAAACTGACTTTAAATGTTTTAAGTCAGTCTAAATTTTTATCAAGTTTTGTCATTTTTTTAAACAGGAAAACAGAAAATCCAGTTTCCTTTGATTTACTGCTATTTATCGTATAACCTGGATGACTGGAAATTTTCATCGACAGAAATAACACTACACTAGTATTGTTTTATGATGGTGTCAAAAGATGGTTTGTATGCAATATACAACAGTAAACAGCAGTAAAATAGACCCACTATTCAATCATGATCAGTTGAGAAACACACAAGATAAAACATTCCCCAATAAGTCTCAGTCTACAAGTGTGAATAACCCATTCATTTATACAGTAAACAGACTGGATTTAAAGTTGGCTAACTTAACAGTAGCCAGTTAGCACAACTGATATGAAAATATTCAGCATCTTTCTGGCCCCTTGTCAACAATAACACAAAAGTAGCCAAACAACCAGTTTTGCCTCCCCTGTCACTTTCTTAGTCATATCTCTCACAAGTGGAGGTCACAGAAAAAACAATGAAGTGATTTGGATTTAGAACAGTTGAAAATCAGCTTGCTGGCTAACATTTACGATATTACATCTGCCATTTCTGTCTTAATCTGCATAAGCCAACTACTGACTCTCCAGGCCCCACGTATCATTCTGCCGTTGTAGCTTTTATTAACTGTCTTGTCTGAGGTGGCTCTGGCAAAGCAACTGATGATCCAGTTCTATTTCCATTTATACATTTATAACAGTAAGTTAGCACTGTTTTCAAATCTCACAAAGTACATGTATCGAGTGCTGCCAGGTAATTTACTTGTGTGTTGTGACCTGTAATCCCATCTGGATCATATTCTAACTAACTTTTAAAAAAATGTTTTGACTGCCTGTCTGCGTTGAACTTTCAACCATTGTCCGCATTCCTTGTCATGTGGACTCGTCAAGGTTAAGCAAATCTCTAACCTGCTGTTTGTTGTGCCAATTCTGGAAAAAGGTGGAGGCTGAAAGTTGTGAATGATCACTGAATCATCAGTGAAAAAACAACAACTCTCCTCTATTCTTGTACTTTTTCAGTGCTTTTGAGTAGATTTTGCAACATTTTACACTGATTTCCTCTATGTCCTCCTACCTCCAAAGACATGTCAATTACAATAAGTTAAGTTGAGTTGAGTGCAGGAATGAATATTCAATATGGAGTATTAAAAAAAAGGTGGTGTTCTGGATCATTATGATTTAACTTTGCAGTTGCTGCAATTTTATCATCAAAGGAACATTAAATGGTAAATGGACTGTATTTATATAGCACCTTTCTAGACCTTTTCTTTCTTGTTGAGACAGAGACGTGCTTGGTCATGCTTCTATTATTTATTACAAGTAAGACTGACCACTGAATGTATTCAAATACCAATAAATACAAAAAAAGTAAAGATTTTTCATTATTTAAGTAATTATTCTTTTGTTTTCATATTTGTCTGGCAGACAGGCACGTGCTTGCTTTCAGTAGACAGATGAGACAGGGAGCGTAAGCTAACAGCCAGGTAAACATGTCCACTCCTTGAGGGGGACGTGGTCTTGAGGGTCACTGAGACCCTCATACAAATTAGATACTGGTACAAGCAATCCTTCCTTCTACATATGCAATACCCAAATTGAGGGCCTAAGGAAAAAGAGGGTGTTGGTTGTTATACAGATTGTATGTTGTATGTTGTACAGATTTATAGTTAAAATCACAAATTTCTGATTTATTATTTTCAGCTATATAAATAAAACTGATTTGACCTGACTGAAAGTCTTCATCTCATCCCCTTACCAGGTTAACTTGTATGGTCTTCTCCCAGTTCTTCTCATTGTTGATGCCAGCGTTGTTGATCACGATGTCCAGACGACCAAACTGGTCTACCGTGCTCTGGAATGCATCTATTCCACAGAAACAAAAGCCATCAGTGAATGACTGTGTGTCTATCTGTCTGTCTGTCTGTATGTCTGTCTCGCTCTCAGCCCAACTGGCCAAGGCCGATGGCCGCCCACCTAGAGCCCGGTTCTGCTCTAGGTTTCTGCCTCTTAAAAGGAAGTATTTCCTTGCCGCTGTCGCCAAGTGCTTACTCATGGTGCGAATTGTTGGGTCTCTGTAAATAATATTATAAAGAGTATGATCTATACCTGCTTTCTGTGTAAAGTGCAATGAGATAACTTTTGCTGTGATTTGGCGCTATATCAATAAAATTGACTTGACTTGAGACATCTTATAAGAGCTTCAGCTCACTCCCTGATAACTCCAAATCAGAACTGAAATGCTACTTTCCTATTGTTTTACAATCATTAAGACTGTATGATGATCATTGTTGAAAGAGGGACATAGGGAGAGGTAGAGTTGGCACATAGTGTCTGCGATGACAGAAAGTCAGTCTCATTACCACCATAAGAGCACACTGTTTATACATGTACAGGTGTCATTATCAATTACAGTGTACTCCGGTCCACTGAACCACTCCTTAACCTTCATCCACAGCTGATACTCCAAACACACCACACTGACATTATCTGGTGATGTTCCGGTTTAATATAAGGTGAATGTCTATATGACCCAGCCATTGACATGATAAGGAAGTGTCACAGGATCAGACATTTTTCCAAACATAGAAACTTATGCAAACACTCATCTTTAGTAACGATGGTTATCCATAACATCTACAACATGACCTCGCTGTCCGTGTGGTTTAATTTTTCTTAGAATGTAAGCAGACTAAATAAACCAATTGCAGCATTTACATTTGAAGAAGAAAATTCTCTATGAATTTGTTTGTTTACCATTGCTCTCTAAACAATGAGGAGGAATCCCTTAGCTGTAGAGTTTAAGCCCACATGTTTTGTTTCCTTGTGTATGTTGCCAAACTGACTTCAGACATGTTGGTTAAATAACCACAGACAAACTGCAGACAATGTGAATGAGGGGATATACATTATTCTCTTACACAAAGAGCCACCAGCAACTAACTAGGCTGTTTATCTCACCATGTGAGCAGATAGATGTGGCTGGATAAACAGCTGAAGAGAGAAACGTGAGGTGGTAAAACCTGCATGTGTCATCACCTGCCACATTCCACACTTGGATACCCTGCAATTAGAAACGAACATGCCTGCTTTCAACAGACTCATCTGCCTGACATACACACACCCGCACACACAAACACATGCACAAATGCACAAATAAGTTACACACACTGAAGATGCCTACACAATAAAAACATGCAGACATGCACTGCTAACAATTGCATACACTGTACATACTTGCAGAGATGCATACAGATGTATACACACAATTAATCTATTCTTACCACACACACACACACACACTGTCATCAGCTCTGTGCAGGCTTACACCGTGTGTCCACATCAACAGCAGTACTATCACACAGCAACGCCAAACAGCATTCCACAGCCATTAGCCTGCAGGGATTTACTTTTTCAATGTCAGACAATGAAACCTTGTTCCTCTCCCTCACTCTCTCACTCACTCTAAGAGACACTTACTCCCTTGCACACACTTAAATTCTCTGCTTCTACTCTTTTCCACCCAGACACGCCCAAACTCACACACATACAATGACAGCAGCACTGACAAATCTGCAGAAAAGGAGAAGGTAAGTGAAGAACAGTTGTACATAGTAGTATACTGTACATGTGGAGCAGTAAGCAGGCATGTTGAACTCAAAATTAAAATTAAAATAAATGATCATGTGACTGCAAAGCAAGACTAGACAAGCTTGGTTTTAGCTGGACCATGAGTGCAGCCTGTTGGTAAGATACACCTGAGTGACCAACACTTGCTTAGTTCACAAATGTCACAAATATTTCGTTGCAGTATGTATGACTGAAACTGCTGCTCTTTCACACCCACTGAATGCAGCTGTCAACTCAGAGAGCAGTGACAGTGACTCTCTCCAGGAAAAAGTTTCTAATGCCTGCCAAAAACAGTCCCTAGGTTTTAGACTCTCTTCTGAAGTCACTTCCTCATTCATCATGAGGAAGTTTAAAATGAATAGGCAAACTACAACCCTCTTGTGAACAGTCATATTCTGAAGGCTTCATAAGCTTCACAATAAGTGGCTGTTATATTATGCAAGAAACTGAATGTCTTGATGAAAGCTTATCTATAAAGTTTTCATATTGTGTCACTCAACAAGTGGTAGTGTGAAAGATGTTGGTGTCAGTTATTGTCTCTCCTCTAACAGTCCTATAGACAGTATTACCTCTCAGTGTGTCTCCATTGGACACATCACATGGAATAAAGGTGCAGTTTCCCTCTCCAAACTCTGCGTCCAGCTGTGCCTTGCACTCTTCACCACAGGTCTTGTTCAGGTCGACCATGGCCACCTTAACAGTAAAACTCTGTTAGTGAGTTGGACTTTAAATTCATACGCACATACAGACTGCAGGACTAGATGAAGTTAGGTGCTAAAGTTTGTATCCATCTCTGTACTAAATACCTAGGACTAGTACTAGATAAACCTAGTACTAAATAAAAGGAGATCATACTTTGGTTACAGTGTATTGCTTATCATATTACTGTGTTAGAACTGTGGTTTGACAAGTGTGGCCACGAACAGCTCACTCAGTAGGGCACTGCTCAGATAAGGGACAAAAATACAAGGCTAACAATATGTTCATCTTAGTGCTGTGCCGTAGTTAGCCTCGATTCACAGGGTGTGAAGAACGTTCTCAGAAACTAATTAACCACTTCCAAAAGCCTTTTTGCTTTCCCTTTCTTGCCTTTGAAATGCACATTTCCTTCATTGTCCAATTGCAAACAATGCCATCTCTAAACATTATCAAAACACAGTGTATACTATTCTTTTTAGACTCATCATCTACTGTAAGACAAGTATACACTGGTCCTATTTCAATACTGACCTTAAAAAACTTAAAAAGCAGGAAAACAGCAGTGGAGTCACAATGACAAATTATTATAAAAACAAACAAATATGATAAAGCAGTCAGGATAACTTTCCCATATTAGTTAGTAGTTAAGAAATTGAAGCAGTGTTAGTGTAACGTCAATTAATTCTAGTTAAATAAATAAAACCACAGCAAACGTGCAGACAGTTCCAGTACATTGACAGGCATTCTAGTAAAGTCAAAGCAGCGAGGTCAAAACAGGTTGTGTTTGAGCAGTGGAGTCAGTCAAGTCAAGTCAGTTGTACAAGAGTAAGCTGTTAATGCACAATTGGATCACAGAACATACGGCAGTAACTTAAACAAAAAAGCAAAAGCAGTGAAGTTAAAGCACTTATAGTTGATCATTTTTAATAAAGACATTTGTAAAATGATAAAGCAGTAATGTTGAAAACTTAAGTTAAAGTGACGTTAAATCAGTAACATTCAGGAAGACTGAGCAATACTGACCTTGACAGAGCTCTGCAGTAGTGACTGGACCACGGCTCTCCCAATGCCCTGAGCCCCCCCAGTCACCAAAGCCACCTTCCCATTCAGAGACATGACCCCAGCACAGCAGCAAGCCCCCTTACACTTTGTCTTCCTCCTTCTGTCTCTCACACTTCTTGTTTCCTCTGCTTTTTTCTTTCTTCTTCTTTCTATGTCTCACTGAACGTTCTTCTTGTCTACTTTTTCTGTCTTCCTCTGTGTGTTTATGCACCTATCTGCTCTCTCTGTAACACAATAATAGGCTTTCTCACCCTTGTGTGTGTTTTCACTCTTTTAGCTGGGCTGTTTTCCCTCCCTTCTTCCCTCCCTCTCTCTCTCGCTCTTTGGCTCTCTCTCTCTCAGCTTATCAGTTTATACAAACACTGCATGTGTGTCAGAGAAAGAGAGAGAGAGAGAGCGCGAGAGGGAAGAGAGAGAGAGAGAGAGAGAGAGAGAGAGAGAGAGAGAGAGACAAAGGCTAAATAAACTGTAGGATAATAATTGCAGGTTTTATCCAGCTTGTTGTACCTGCCCTCCTGCCTCCCCCTAGTTCCCTTACACCTTCTTCCTTTTCTGCACTCTTTTGCTCCTCTTACTACTGTTTCATTTGTATACCTGAGCTCCTCACACGTATCACTGTTTGTAGAATAATCTCCATTTCTTGACATGAAAAAACAAAACAAAAAAACAACTATTTGAAAAGCTGTCAATATCACATTCTCCTCTTCGCCATGTCCATGTTATCTTATTGTGTGTCTTCTGTGTAATTGCTGTTACACAACATGCAATGCTGTTCGGTGATATGTTACACCAAGGCTCAGGTCTCTGCATGTTGACTTCCACACTGCAGTTAGCAGTTAGCAGCCTATTGTGGGCTGCCTAAAAAATTATACTGAATAAATTCTGAGAGAACAAGTTTTTGTATAGAAATAAACATCACTATTTATAGTGGATTTTGAATTTCTTCTTCTTATAAATAGTGGTGCTTATTTCTATACAAAAACTTCTCTCAGAATTATAATTAATATAGATATATCAGTTTCAGATTCAGGAACATCTTTCCTCCTCCTCCCATCCCTCATCTTCCTTATCTTACATTCTTCCTCCATTCTTGAACAAGACTCTGGAGGTCTATCCCTTCAGGTGTCTGGGATCTCCCAGGAACTGAAGCGGCAGACCAACACAGGCTCCATTGATAAAAAGGCCCAGCAGAGGATGTGTTTCCTGTGCCAGGTGGGCAAGCCCAACCTGCCCCCAACCGCTGTTGATCTGTCATGTACCGTACCACAGTCTGGGTGGACTGGCTATCAAACAGGACAAGAACAGGCTGCAACAGAAGAGATGCAGGAGAGACTGTTGGAGCCAACCTGCCCTCTCCTGGACTTGTACACTTGTAATTCAGGCAAGGACAGACAAAATCATTGCAGACCCTCACATTCTGGGCATGAACGGTTTCAGTCTCTTCCCTCTTGTACACACTATAGAGCATTGTATGACAAAACAACCAAGATCAGCTTTCTATACGCCGTCACACTCATGATCTGTCAAACCAGCCAACTACGTGATGTCTCTTTAGTTTCTCTCCTATAACCCTGCAATCAGTGTGCATATGTAATGTCCTTTTACAGTACAAATTCAAGTACAACATATGTTTATTTGTCCAGTAGTAGTTTATACTAGTTGCATTTTAAAGCGAACCCAAACTCTTACTTGGTCTGATATCACCAGTAGCTTATGGTGGCAGATGTTTGATAATGTTCGCAAACTTCAGTAAAATATTGTCAGTTTTCTGCCTTTATGACTGTTCTCTACTTATACTAAGTTTTAGCAATTACCATTATGTTGCAAACTGAACGTTAACTATGCAACTCCCCCCCCTTAGTCACGGTTGCTACAAAGCAGGCTTCTTATTTCTAGAGAATGACCACAGCGTTGGCTGTAGCTGGCAAGCTAATTAAAAGGTAGTGTTACCTCCATGAACTGTACAAAAACAGCGTCTCTTGCTGACTTGACCACTGCTAGCTGTGGAAGGGACTTTTTATAATGTAATCTGTAACCCCACAAACTAATGTAGTTAGCTAATGATGTGCTCCTTGGCCTACTGTAGGTACTAAACTAGTTAGCCAGACAGGCCAACTTTTGCAGCTTAATTATAGCAAATAAATACACTGTTTAATCGTTCCTCACACTTGTGGTTTCGGTTAAAAGCCTTTTGTAACCTTAATTCATTAATAGCTAGATAAATCAATTTTAAGAATTAGGCCTATTATGTCAAGCCATTTGCATGGCAGGTACTAATATTCTGTTAAAAATGATCATTTAAAGGAAAAAGGATAAAATATAGATTCAGCAATAGACCACTGGACCCGGTGTACCACTCTCCTGTGCCATTAAGCCAGGCAGTGTTATACAACCTATCCAGCAGACTGAGAGACAAGAAAGGACAGACGGTCAACATTAAGAAGTGGTTACCAAGTTTATTTTAATTCAATTGAAACGGATTGGAACAATCTAAAACATGCACATCTTATTTTTCAAAAAAGAGTGTGTGCGCTCAACTCTGTACACAACAAATGTATGAGGGCTTTGCTTGTGTTTTCACCTTTAAACAGGATAACGACAGAATATTCTGTCAGCATACAGTACATGATTAGTGATTTGTTGTGTTGTTTTGAAAGATATGTGACGCTTAATTCTGATGGATAACTTAGAAGAAAGGGTGTGAGTAATGTGACATTTTGTTAAAAAATGTGTTTCGTTTTGATGAAATACAACCTCGAGATATGAAATTGGTCCAAGTACAGAATACAGTCCAGCTAAACAAAATATTATCAACATATCCATACACTTTAATCACATTTGAACCACAATGCAAGTATAAATACAAAGCAAACATAACAATTTCAAAATTCATGGCTCAGATAAAACATTGTGAAACGTTTTTAGGTTTATGTATATATTTTCTACATACAGTGTACAGCACACTGAAAATCCTGTGGGGAAAACTGCTATAGAAATCTACTGACAGTACCCATGGCTCCAGTACCTCTATGGTTTTCTGATTAATCGGCTGCCTCTTCCCATCAGCAGCAAAAGAACACAAACTCCCAGTTTCAGGACTGATACATATCAATATTAATCAAAATTTGAAACTCTTTTAAAACATCTTTCTTTTTCTACAAAATTAATCCGTATTGACCTACCATAGAAATGTACATATACTATGAAGTCGTTTTTTTAACGTGTGTTAAAACTTAAAACAGTGCAGTAAATTCATCCAGATTCATTTATACTGGCTACTGAAATCTGACCAGATTCAATTTCATCACAGAGACAGAGTTTTGTTTGTGAAGTTTTGAAGAAGGCTGGCATCAGCTGCTGTAACACAAGTTATTAATCACAGGGAGTGGAAAGTTCAAACACACACACACAGGTGTTTTCAGTTCTTCTGGTTAGTTAGACCTCTTTACAGGTTAATAAGGTGCCATGCAGGAAATTACACAAGGTCACCAAACTACTGCTCACGTACTGATCAGAATGATAGTGGTGTAAAGTTTCTCACCATAAACAGGTGCAATATAGCCAACAACAGAGTGACGGAGATGTCAATCAAACACAGTCTGTACATGCACACATAGTCCTCAGGAGAGCTCTAATCAGGCAACCAGTGAACCATGGGAATGAAGGAGCTTTCAGGGTCACAGGGTGTAATAAAAGACTATTCCTTCACTGGAGCCATATTATGGACAATACCTTTGAATGTGTTTTCCTTCCAGGCAGCCACTGATTTGCATTCATTCTACACTATGAAAACCAGCTTGAAACCTGTTTGGGATAGTTACATTACTGTTGTGTGGTACTGAAGTCCAAATCTGCACTTTAAAATGCATTAAAACACAAACTTAACATAACTGACAAATTAAAGCAATGCTCACTGTGATATCTCAATCAAGAAGATTTTCATGTAGTCTTTTAAGTGTATAAAAATACAAGACAATTTTGGAAGGAGTATATTAATACAAAAAATATGTGTCATCAAAGCGCAGTTTAAGGTCTGCTGCTCTTGCCCAGATCCACAAACGAGGCTGTTTCCTAATTCCATATTACATACTAATTACATACTAATTCTAACCAGGTTTTGAATATGTAGTGTGATCACACTGGAAACTGATAAAATAAAGTACAGCAAAAAACTATCAACACACATACAAAAAGTATTGTACAATTCCCTGCTAGTTGTAAATGGTAAATTACATGAATTGCTTGTATATAAACTACAGATAGGTGACAAATTAAAGGAAAAACCAACATGAAATGTCTTAGTGTGGAATCAGGCCACCACAAGCCTCCAGAACAGCTTCAGTGCTCCTTGTCAAGTCTGTGGAACTCTATTGGAGTGATGAACACCATTCCTCCACAAGATATTCCATCATTTATATATACCACCTTTACTTAATCAAGTAATCTCATTGAGATCCGGATCTCTTTTGCAAGAAAGACCTGAGTCTGTATGTTATAGTACAACATACACCCGTCTGTATGTTATAGTACAAATATGACCATACGTAATGTACTATGTATAGTGAATGGCTGCTACTATTGCTAGATAGTAATCTAGCAAAATCAGTCATCAGTCATCTAGATGCAGATTATCTTTGATTTCTTAAAAACACAAGGAGCTTGGCAGTAGACTACACAAATATCTTGACAAATGGAAACAGCAAGAACCGCACGGATAGGCTTCATGTTAACAAGCTAACTGAACATGCTTCCAACAATGGAAACTGAGTTTGTAGAACACTGCAGTCTTTGAATGAGAAAGTTGACCTGTCCTTCATTGAACTCAGGACCACACCTGTGTTTTTGCATGTTTTAGTCCATTCAGGAGAAATCTGGTATGCTTCACAAAAGTCCTAACCATTTTTGGAAAGCATGCTGTAGTAATATATGCTGTTGCATTGTTGTTGTTTTTTTTTTCATTTACTGTACTCTCTGTAAACTATAACATAAAGTGAAGTGAAATTTGTGTGGGTTTGGATAACTCATCACAGTGAACATTATGCTTTTATTGTTGTAAATGTTAATATTGCATTGTGACTAACATACATGTGACTGCCTGGATAATAGAGCAAAGACCCTGAAAAATGTAACACACTAGGTCAGTTTTGAAAACATCAGTAATGATAAGCACATGTGAAATAGTAAATGGGATAAATCGTGCAAAAACACCAGCATGGTCCTGTGAATTCTGGTTCTTGCCAAAACGTGTGTTTTTTGGTGCAAGGTCATGCAACTGAACTTTGACCATTTAGAAAGCATCATAGTTGGGTCCAGTCCAAGACTGGCTCCATAACTACTAACTGGAAACACTGATCAGTTATTAGGGGATACAGGTTTATAAGCTCCTGTTCAACATGAGAATATCTGAATATCTGAGGCTCCTCTGCAGCTGGCCATGCATAGAGCACAAACCAGCTTTGAGGCTGTTCAGTACTTCATGTAGATCCTGGGTTAGGGCCAACTGTGCAAAAGGAAACAATTCATGAGTGACTTTGCATTTTTTTTTTCTGTCACAGCAAAAATTCTAAATGGTGTGGGGGTTTTTTCGCCCACAAGTGTGGTATACTTTACATTACCATAGTTTTTCAGACTAGTGTAGACATAGTATTCCTTCCTTTGTGACATTTTTACATTGGTTTCCTTAAAGCATGTAAATCAACTTGTAGAGGCCTGAAACAGTGACCATCATATCACTATGACAGATGGCATATTTCAAGCAAGTTTCACAACTCTGCAAGTTGATTTCACGGGAGAACATTCTTAACTGAAATCAAAATACTACAGCTTGCTTTGAGAAAAGCTTGACAAGAAATTAAATGTAATTATTCATTTTAAAAATCACTGTATCACTCACTTTGTGTGGCACAGACTTACAGCACTCATGGCTGTCTAAGTAGAAAGAAAACACACAATGTAATACTATAGCACAGCAACCTTTGCAGACCTCTCCACTGTTTCAAACACAAAAAGTCTGAATGTTGCAGTATCTGCTGATGTTAACAGCTGACAGGAATTAAAGTAAGAGCCAAGCTGTTTCCTAGAAAACACAATGAAATTCCAATGAAATGGTGTGTACTATGGGGTCAAAATTTCATAAACCAACAATAATTTGGAACAGACTTGATCTGATTGTATAACTACAAGATACAGTATAGCAATTTCTTGTCAGAGTTACTAATTGCAGACTGATATTGACTTTTATAGGACACAAGACACTTTACATCCATCACACACTACATGTTCTCGTAACACATCACTGTTTTTTGTAATCACAGTTTTTTTGGGCAACTTAAGTCAAGTTAAGTGTTTTATCAAGCATTGGGTTTCCTCCAAAATGTAAATTGCTAATGCAAATTAGTTGTGTATGAATGTAATACACTGTAATGGCTGTTCAGAGACACAACAACAATGAACTTAACTTCTACTTTTATTGTTTCTGTGTGTTAGAAAAGATTTTCATACAATAACTTTTGAAGTATCTGATCTAATTTTTCTGACCAGGTAGGAAAGACTGTGGTTCTGAGTTGAATTGTCCTTCGTCTTTTGGACATTTTCTCCCTTAATTTGGCCTTTTTCAGCTTAAATCCCTGAACACTCGAGTCAGAAGAAACCTGTATGTCAATGAATATAAGTGTGAACTGGAAAGTACCACAGTAGTGGTATTAGTCTTCGGTAAACAGGAAATCATTGATGTTACAGTACAATAGGTTCTGGGGCCTTTTACCGTTTGAAACACTCATGGTTTGGTGCTAACAGCTGTGTGTGTGGGTGTATGAGAAATTTGAGTAAGGGACAAAAACAGTGTGTAATTCGTGTGTGTGTATGTGTGTGTGTGTGGGCGTGTATTACTCATGTTGTGGGGACAAAAATCTGTTTACACAGTCACACTGTGGGGACTCACCTTCCTTTTGGGGACAAAATGCATGTCCCCATAACGTAAATCATAAAATTTTAGGGTGAAGACTTGGTTTAAGGTTAGGTTTAAGCTAAAGTGAGGATAACGGTTGGGGTTAGGCAAGTAGTGGTTATGGTTAGGGTTAGGGTAAGTCTACAGGGAATGAATGTAAGTCAATGTAATGTCCTCCAAAGTGATGGAAACACTATTGTGTGTGTGTGTGTGTGTGTGTGTGTGTGTGTGTGTGTGTGTGTGTGTGTGTGCGCGCATGCGCGCTCTCATGTGGTTCCTAATATTCCACATTTCAGTCTTCTCTGTCTCCAGTCTCTTACAGTACATTGTCTGCTGCTCTCCACAACAGTATTGATTGATTAAAGCAGTCATCCATGATTGCAGTCTTTTATCATGGACTATTTTTGTAATGAAATTCCTCTATACTTGTTATTGTCCCATATTTGGAGCTTTTTAGTTGTTCACTGTCTGTATATGGAGTAGAGAATTAATCCAACCCCCTTTCTTTGTCAGGCTTTTCCTGGTCTCTGTCACAGCATTTGAAGTCTTGAAATAGATTGAAAAGTCCCAGGTTAGGGCGGATGTCTCACAGTGGGGAACACAGTATGAGGACTAAATTTCATCCTCTAAAGAACTGAAAATTTTATAAAAATATATACAAACTAACAAGGATTTAGGTGGTGTCTTCAGTACAACCACTTTCTGGGGCTCTTAAAGGGATAGTGTACGTTTTTGGCAGAGTTTAAGTAAAAACGCTGACTTTATTGTGATTTGCCTCACTACCATCAGAAAACCGAGGATGATGACAGTGGTTGATTGATCAAGCAGTCCATTCGTTCCTCCATCCATCACTTTGATCAAGGGCAACCACTCCTGACTATATACCACCATAAAATTAACAGAGCACATTCATGCTACAGAGATTGAACCCTGCTGGACAAGTGTAACTTCAAAGATATTTTATAACCTAATAGGCCCAAAGTGCCATGAAATATGCTGATAACATTTATACTGTGTGTGGGATAAACCTTTTTAATTTCAATAACCTCATGTCCTTTCCTCTATCACCAATGCCATGTTTAGTGGGACTTTTCTCATAGACTCATGATTATCGTGGTAATCTCCACCAATTACAGTAGACCCTTCATGGATTGTGTTTTATGGGTGAGTTGTGTAAGTATTATACTGTAGCGCACAGTTCTGATTTGATTACACTTCAAACCTCCGTAATGATACACCACAAGGGTGAACACACATAACTTACAATACACTGAATAGATAAGTCAAGAAATGACAATTAATAACTGCCCTTAATGACTCAGAAATGCCCCTTAAATGAGAATGTCAGTAATTGTCAACTTGAAGAGTTCAATTTAGAATGATATTTATTAGTTTGCTGTTGCTATTTGCTTGGCATGCTTTCATAGGTGCAGCACGTTTTTGTTTGGCTATTATATCTTATTGAAGCACTCAGACAGGTCTAACCAGCATGTCCTCAGCACTTGCAGTTTTTAAATGGAGTGGAAATCACATCCACATGGACTGAAAGTGGCAAAACTGCACAGGGTTTTTGTGTAGGGTTCTGTGGCTGTGCTGTCTTTGAACCAACAATAGGTCTCAAAGATACAGTATTTGCTTCTGAAGCTACTGTGTTATTGACTGCCTATGAGCTCACTAAACTCAAGAGCCACCCATGAAATTGATTTGTTTTCAGACTTTTGCTGTGTTACACATAGTGAAGACCAAGGTTTTAATTAGACCAGTGTCAGCCAGACCTCAGCTCCGTTTCTCCACCAGGAGCCACAGCTTAGCTGCACCCTGTCTGTTGCATTTCAATTTGGGAATCTAGTTTGTACAGATGTATTGTACATTAGTATGCTGAGGAGATGTTTCTACAGGGCACCAGACATCTACAGACCTTGGTTACTGGTTTCAATATGGTCTGTTTGTCATAGGCATAATTTCATCCATACATCGGTCACTCCAAATTGACTGATATGCTGTTACCTATTTCAATAAATATACATATTTTACCATTCCATAAACCAAGAGGTAATATAAAGAGCTTCACACACTTGGTGCTCAGTGAGATAACCACAAGAAGAATCACATGTGCTCAAATATGAGGAAGTATACTTCTTGCTATATTTGTTAGTTAAGTCATATTTATTGGTCTTACTTTATTACTATTGCTTACTGTACTCACTGTGATTTACTCAATAGATATTTACACACACGTATATTTATAGTAAAAACGTTCGGTGCTCCTGCAATTTCGGTGCAAAATATCCTGACTTTCACTTTTGATTCAGCCCAGATTGGCACAAAACACAGTTAGAAGTCTATGTGATGTCCTTCGAGCACAAAGCACTTGTTAAACTGGCTTCTAAATCTGCTAAAATGACTCAGGAAAAGAGGAACACCGTGGCTAGCAGTGCTGACAAAGCACAAGATGGTGTCACAGAGACGACAGAGACAGAACAATGAAGCCCAGCGATTACCAAGGCCATGGCCACAATTACGACGAATATCTCAGACGTGATAGAAGCTAAGTTTGACTCCTTCCTTCAAAAACTTGATGACATATCGAATGAATTGCAAGACACAACCAAGCGTGTTGATGAAGCTGAACAACATATTTCAGCTGTGGAGGACAGAGATGCTGAGAGAGAGAAGCATGTTTCATACCTGGAAAAAGCTATGGCCTCACTGCAGGAGCATCTGGGTGACCAGGAGGACTGAGGCAGACGCAAAAATCTTAGAATAATCAGCTTGCGAGAATCTTCAGAGGGCACCTCGGCCATACGTTTTATGGAATCGTGGATTCCCAAAGTTCTCAAATCAAGCTGGAGAGGGCAGTAAGTCTACACAGAAGAAAGATGCGTGTATTTCCTGATTTCCTGTTAGTATGGATTTGGTCAACAAAATAAAGTGCTGCAGGAGCTGTTGTGTGATGATTTTTTTACCCTCAAATTATCCTCTAAGAAAGTCTAATAAGGATCTAATAAGTGGGAAATAAAGATGGATGTCACTTTAGTTTACACTTCTGTTGTAATATGTCGCAAATTAGTCCCTAATAAATTCTAATAGGGTCTAACAGTGGGAAATAAGACTGGGTGGATTTCACTTTAGTTTATGGTACAGTTCTGTTGTAATATGTCGCAAATTAGCCCATAATAAAGTGTAATTAGAGTCTAATAGTGGGAAATAATGATGCAATGTCCTGGCAGCTTCCATAGCCTAATGTTACTGGGGTCAGATAGTGACATGGCATTACATGGTCAGATGTCTTGACTGGTATGGCAGTGGAGCGTCAGGAAGCATGTATTAGGCTGTAATAACTCCACTTATTATTATAAAAGCTATGTCTGATATAATACTGTATGGCATTACATTTGTCTAATTACAGCCTGTGTTTTCTAATTAAACTATTGGCGGCCCATGTTGGTAGCATTAAATGTGTCTAATTACAGCATAATTTAGGGTAAAATAGTGTCTAACTGTAGCATATTTTGAATCTGATATGACATTGTATTTGATTTCTAATTAGAATATGATCTTGTAAACTAGAATATGTGCATTTTCTGAAGAAAATGCGTGTGAGAGCTGGAATCTGTTAACCACTGCAGCTGCCGTTGCTCCCAGCTGCAGCCGCTACAAGCTGCTGCTACATCAGCAATTTTCAAATCTTTTAGCGCCACCTGCAGGTGAAATCGTATCAAATGCTACAGACTTGTTCAGCATCCCCTCTGTACAACTTTGCTGAATTTGGTCACCATGGAATAACATTAAAGAGATTTGGTAGTTAATAAGTAGTATGGTGTTCTACTAAAGGCCACAAGGTGGGGCTATTGGTGGGGCTATTGTTGGTCGTGCGCATGCTCATGGAGAACTTGTTTACCAAGTTTCATTTCATTTAAGTCACCAGAATTGTAGAAATATCATGTTTTAACGTTACTGTAGCGCCCCCTGTGAGTAGAATTGTTTGAAATCTTCGACTTGACATGACCTCAATGAGCACTTGAAAACATATCACATGCATGAATTGCTACATTGTTGACTATGGATAAGTACCTCATAAAACCCCACTTAAAAAAAATGTGGATTTTCCCTTTAAACTTAAAACGCAAATAACAGTCAAAATGTTGGTGATAAAATTTTAAAAAATCACACATCATTCTGCCGGTTTCAGGTCTATTGTCAAATACTTTGGCGAAGTTTGATCAAACATTTGGCAAACCGGAAAATGTTGTGCATATAGTACTAATTACAGTAAGTAATTACACTGAATGTCACTGTGGACTCATCGTTTGACATATCTGAACGCCATTTGAAATATGTGATATCTAGTATCCAAAGAGTGTCTGTGGCAATTTTGGTAGCATTTGAATGAAGACTTGTGGAGATATAGATGTTAATTGATTTACCATATTTTGAAAAACATAGAGTGACAGATTTCTGAATTGACCATGACTTGCAGTGAGGCAAACTTTTGTCACAATTCAGTGGATGTGTTGAAATAATTTGAGCTCGTTACGCCTCACAGTTATTAGCCAAAACATAAAACACGTAATAACTGACATGGCATGGCAATGACATGGTGGCGCTACAGATACCATGTTTTAATATGTTAAGCATTTACACATGGGGCGGCTGTCCATGAAGTGTGAATACTTTAGCACTTGTAGTTATTGAGATATCAACTTTCAAACATTACTCCCATGGACTTACATTATGAATTTTAATATTTCAAAAATACATATAAAATCACAGAAACATTTCAAAAAGCATAAGAAGAAAGTATAAAAGTAATAGGATCAATGTTCTAAAGAGCTGAACAGTTAATAGTGTCTAATAGTATATTAGGATCTCGTATTTGGTTTCTAATTACAGTATAATTAGGCATAATAGTGTCTAAGTATTTTGGGTCTAATACGGCATTATATGCAGTCTCTAATTACGGCATAATTTAGGTGTATCGTGTCTAATTGGGGTATGACTGTGTTTTTTTTACTGTCTAATTAAGGACATATTATTTCTAGTTTTTGTCTAATTTGATACAAAGTACGGCTGGTTAAGTCTTATTAGTGTACCGCAAACTAAAGTGCGACCGGATTTTCTTCTTCCAGGACTTCTGCAACGGAACTTAGAGAAAACATCATACTTTTGATGAAGCCAGGAAGAAGCTCCAGTCAATCGGGATACAGAGTTATGGCTCAAATTATCCTGCAACTCTGAGGATCACCCTGAACAACACTACCAAGTCTTTTGACAAGTCTGAAGAAGTGACGGCAGTTATTCACACTCTGAGAGGAGAGGACAGTGTACCTGGCTGGAGACAGCGACAGATAATTCCGTGAAAAAAATCAGGCTCCTCTGGCTCCACCTGCTGCCCCCAAGGCCATTTGCAAGAATCCACCGCCTGAATCAAAACCACTCAGAGCCAGGACGGAGTGTCAATCACTGCTCCTGCACACACTGCGAGCAGCCACCCTTCCCTGGCTGGCCTCGATGCACGTCAACACTGTACCGGTCTGCCCGGAGGGTCCAGCAGCAGAGGTAAATGGTCCCTCCTGCGAACGAGAGCTCGATGCAGGGGCACCGGGCACCACCACTACGGCTCCTGCATTGGACCTGGACGTCACAACACAGATGCTGCCAGATGATCCGGAGGTTGGCACGGGAATAGCTCCATTCCAAAGCCATCCCAGTCGTCCTGGAGAGAGGTGGTACAAAAGAGAGATCTGTTTTGGGGGGGAGCTCCTCCACAACCTCCCTTAACTCTCTCTAACCGCTTCACGTTCCTGATGGATGAGGCTCCGGTCCATCCTGGCGATGCTTCTGCAGTCCCGGCTCGTATGGCTCCTCCTGTCACCGCTGCATCTCCTCCACCTGTGGCCAGCACTGGTCAGGCAGCTCATGACTCCACCACGGCTCCTCCTGTCACCGCTGCATCACCTCCACTTGTGGCCAGCACTGGTCGGGCTGCTTGTCACTCCACTGCGAGGAAGACCCGCCTTAGGATGCTCAGGAGGTCTTCCTCGGACTGAGCCTCCTCGCCCCTGTTCGCCTGCACAGACCCATCAGCCTGAACCACCGTCCCAAATGTAGACGGAGGTAGCTGAGCATCCGCTGTCCTGACCAGGCAGCTCACACACATTGTCTCCTCAAC
>NTHP01000301.1:686644-712492 GCA_003416845.1 Oplegnathus fasciatus
TGCTATCTTCTAAGTTGTGTATCAGATCCAGATGTAAATACCTGGAAATAAAAGCTGATCTTGTACATGTTTTGGTTCTTATTGGCTTTTATTATTGTTTCATTGCAAAGTACTTTATAACTTTGTTCTGAAAGGTGGTATATAAATAAAGTTGTTATTATTATTATTATTATTATTATTATTATAATATACTGTATACAGTATATGCTGCATCCTCCTAAATATGCAACACTCTCTCTCTCTCACTCTCTCTCTCTCCCTGTTAAAAATAAATGCAGACGGGTGACAAATTAAAGGAAAAACGGACATGAAGTGTCTTAGTAAGGTGTTGCCAGAACAGCTTCAATGCACCTTGGCATTGATCCTACAAGTCTCTGGAACTCTACTGGAGGGATGGAATACCATTCTTGTGATGGTGGTGGAGAGCGCTGTCTAACACGTCAGTCCAAAATCTCACATAGGTGTTCAATTGGGTTGAGATCTGGTGACTGCGAAGGCCATAGCATATGATCACATACATCATTTTCACATAGAGTTGCACGGTATACCGATACTAGAAAGGTATCACAATACCCTGCCGTTGAAAACGTTACTATACCCCATTTTATTAGTACCGATACTTTAAAAAAGACCATGTTTTAATAAGAACAGTATTTCCTATGAGCTGCGTCAATGTACAACAGCGAGGCAGTGTGTGTGTGCAGCACTCCGCTCCCACTCCCTGCAGGCATAGTTACAGTGGCCCTGAGAGTTCAACGCACAGCAACTTAAGAAAACACAAGCAAATACACAAAACACAAGCAGATGAAGAAAACATCTTCATCAATGTGGCAACACATGCACAGCATTTAGAAAACGTGCTGCAAATACAGAAACGCTGCAAATACAAAAATGCTGCAAATACAGAAACGCTGCAAATATAAAAACGTTGCAAATACAGAAAGTAGCCCAGCAGATATATAGCAATACTGTCTGAATAATGTGATCACAATGTTAAAATGAACAACAAACATGTCCCAGCTGTGTCCGGTCGGGTTCATCACTTTTTATTGTGCCCTGGAAACAGTTTCCACAGTTAACAGGAGAATTTAATGTAAAAGTATAATAGCCATTCTGTTCCACACTCCAATCAAGAAGGTGGTGGTAATGCACCTGAAAGCTGTTTGCCAACCGCCATTAAACAACAGAAGAAGAATTTCCACAGTTTCTATTGTCACCTGGGTCACTTGCAGCGTTTTTGCATTTGCAGCATTTTTGTATTTGCAGCGTTTCTGTATTTGCAGCACGTTTTCTAAATGCTGTGCATGTGTTGTCACATTGATGAAGATGTTTTCTTAATCTGCTTGTGTTATATGTACTTGCATGTGTTTTCTTAATGCTAGGGTTGATAATGTTGAAGAAACCAGCAAGAGTAAGCTAGATTTTTAAAGTATACGACTGTGAGTGCAGGGTCAGAGTGCATGCAGGTGGGCAGGTGTGTCGGTAGACAGGCAGACAACCCGTCCAATCATTTCATTCGGTCCAAATGAAATGATTGGACAGGCTTATTACAGTCCTGTGACAGCCACAGACACCTTTCTTTTTTTTGTCAGAGCACTTGAATTATTGATTGCTGTCTGGATGTAAAGAGAATTTCAACAAATATAACAAAAAATGCTTCTAAAAGACATTGCCTACCCAAGCTTTAAGTTGCTGTGCGTTGAGCTCTCAGGGCCACGGTACATAGTGCTCTTGCCGACCATCCACGGCTTGTTGACAAAGCAGACACACAGAGTGAAATATGGCATTAGTGTTATTTGGTTATATAACCAACAGTCAGGGCAAGCCCACGGACACCACAAAGCCCGTCTGTAAAAGATGTTTTAAATCCACGCAGACCAACGGAGCCAACACGTCCAACTTGGCAAAGCAACTCACAGACAGACATGCCGACATGTTCAAGGAATTCAAAGAACGACAGGTTAGTAAACACAATAGATAACATCATTACATGCCCTCAAACATGATTGATGAGTGTGATTTATTTTATGACAAACTTTTTTCACCATCGGACGAGACACTTATGGGCAAGGATAACTGTTTAATTTGGCTTTAGCCTTTTAGCTAATTTACCAATGTGGCATCTCTACATGCAAACGCAGCACTGGTCCACACTGGTAACGTTAATTTACCATAACTTGCAAGCTGCTAAAACTTGGCGTTCACAAGTATGCAGATCAACAACACCAGTATAAATGATCAATTTATACTCAATCAGTACTGGTAATGGTAATCATGGCATGTACATTTTTGTCAATAATTATTTCTAATATTGCTAGAAAATGCGTTCTGTAGAGCACAGACCTCTGAGAGGTGTACTGAGTCATATGTATGTAGTCTATTTTAGTGCAGTGCTGTAGCGTGCAGGGCCTGCACACTTAATACTTTTCCTGATGTTTTAGGTTTTTGCCGTGGTATCATTTCAGTATCGGTATCGAAATGTTTAGGCAGATATCGTATTATAAGTCATAATTTTGGTATTCTGACAACACTATTTTCATATTCATCAAACCATTCAGTGACCCCAAAATCCAATCCAATCCAAGCACATTTAAAAACAACAGCAGCTGACCAAAGTGCTGCATAATCAAAAATAGCAAAACCTATAAAACAACAATAAACAATATATAATAACAATAAAAACACAGAGACCAGTTTAAAAGACAGAAGAACAATAACAGAATAAAAGCAATAAGACCAGAAAGAAAAGAAAGGCAACTCTCATACTGAATTAAAAGCTGAGGAATAAAAATGTGTCTTAAGATGGGTTTTAAAAACAGGCAGCATAGGGGCCAGCCTAACATGCAGAGGCAACTCCTTCCAAAGTTTGGGGGCTACGACTGCAAAGGCGCGATTTCCTTATCTTGGGACAACCAGAAGCAACCTTGAAACATGAGGTTGTAAAAGGTCAGAGAGATAGGTTGGAGCTAGCCAATTTAAGCATTAGTAGGCAAACAATAAAATCTTAAAATTAATCCTACATACAAACGTATGGGGGCCAGTGAAGGGAGGCCAGTATGGGGGAAATGTGCTCTTGCTTACGTTTTCCTGGTAAAAGACGAGCTGCAGCATTCTGGACCAACTGCAAGCGTGAGAGGGAGGCCTGGCTAACACCAACATAAAGGGCATTACAGTAGTCAAATCAGGTCGAGATAAAAGCATGTGTAACCCTTTCAAAATCACTAAATGATAAAATGGGCTTGACCTTAGATAAAAGCCTCAGCTGGAAAAAGCTAGATTTGATCACTTGAGTTTATCTGTTTGTCCAATTTAAAATCACTATCCATTATCACACCAAGGTTTTACGCATGGTTCCAGGGAACACAGGTCCACATGAGGGGCATCACAGGCACCACTGTGTATAAATATCAGGAGGACTTCAGTTTTACTCTCATTAATGTTTAAAAAATTTAAGGCCATCCAAGCTTTGATGTCCTTGGGACAATGGTTTTAAATGTTTTTTTTAGAAGTCTGTTGCCTCCCAATTAATCTCACACATGAATAACAGTCATATTTTTGAGCAATATCAATCAGGATTCCATGCTCAGCACAGCACAGAAACGGCTCTTATTAAGGTTACCAATGATTTACTGCTCGCAGCTGATTCTGGTGCTCGTTCAATTTTAATTCTGCTCGATTTAAGTTCTGCATTTGATACGGTTGACCACGACATACGCATAAATCGCCTTGAAAACTGTGTTGTATTAAGGTCTTGCCTAGTTTCGCTCCTATCTCGCTGACAGATCTTTCTCTGTTGTATTGGGAGAATTCTCCTCATCCTCAGCCCCCCTCCAGGGTTTCTGCAGGTTTCAACAAGTTAAATTTAAGACTTTTTAAGACCTTTTTAAGACCAGTATGAATGCAATTTAAGACCTATTTCACGTCCATACTGCCAAAAAAAGTACGAAGGATATGAAGGAAAATCCCAGAATTACTAAAAGTAGAGTTAATGTTGTTAGTACAGAGTGGGTCGCGCTGCAGCCGGACTTTGGTGATGCTCCTGATGTGAATACAGAACAATATTGGGTGGTGGCTTTTTACAGCGGCTTTATGTTTTTCTGACTTCCCATGCGACTCTAATGCCTTCATACCCAAAGTTCCTAATTTGAGCATTTTCTTGCAACAAGGTGAAGCGGGATTCAAATTTGTTATTTTCAACAGGCTTCAACCAAGGACTAAATGTGCTGTTTTCAAGCCAGATCAAACAATTTTAATGTTATCTTCATAATCCAATAAATTTTTAAGACCTGTCAAAATTGTATTTAAGACATTGTAAGGCCTAAAATTCAGATTATTTGATTTTAGACTTTTTAAGACTTTTTAAGGACACACAGAAACTCTGCCCCGCTCATGTGGTGTTCCCCAAGGGTCAATTCTTGGGCCTATATTATTTTCTATTTATATGCTTCCTTTGGCTTTGTTTCGATATAGAAATCACCAAGATAGTACAATCATGCTTTGCAATATTGCAATTTTTTTTAAATTTCAAGTCGACCTTGAAAAAGTCATCCATGCTTTTATCTCGTCATGTCTGGATTATTGTAATTCCCTGTATTTGTGGCTCAACCAAAAGGCCAACTCCCATCTCCAGCTTGTTCAAAACTCGGCTGCCAGACTTTTAACAAATTCTAAGCGACAAGACCATATCACTCCATATCACTATGTTTTTGTTGTTTTTATCTCGACTGTGTATATTATTTTATTTTGTTCTGTAGAGCACTTTGTGACTGTGTTTTGAAAAGTGCTATACAAATAAAGTTAAGTTTATAAAGTCAAATAATGGCATTTCTGAGTAGTAGTAGTAAAGGTTGTCCTTACTCGTTACTAGCTTTGATGCCAGCTGTTGGATTTTTTTTCTTTTCTAAAATGCGATTGGTCACACGCTGTGTTCCTCACAGGAGAAAAAACAATCACAGTTCCCTGTTCTCAACTGGGTTGAAAAAGCATAAATAAGTAAGTGCAAGCAAGACATCCGCTGTCAAAGTAAAACGCATCTGTTCCGTTTTGTTAGCAAAGCGCAAATGTCTAACTCGGCGGTGGTAATGGCGACGCCAGATAAACACGCCAATTCCGAACCAGAGCAACCATTGCCATATCTCATATATGTGTGTGTGTGGGGGGGGGCGGGGCAGTGTTTAAATAAAAAATGAAAATGACAATAGCTGTCCTTTTTGTTGATTCGATTGCATTTCTATGTTGAAATTTTTATCTGCGTTCTATAGGCTTTGTGTAGCATAGTGGTTCTACAAGCAAGTAGGGTAAGTGCATTCATTAGGTGGTTTCACAGTTACAAGGTTCTGTAAATGCATTGTGAAAACAATACAGCAATGCGTTGATATTAAAAAGAAAATGTACTTTTGGATACTTAAGTAATTTTAAAAGCAAGTACTCCAGTACTCCAGTAGCAACTTTTACTTGTAGTGGAGTAATATTTGATCAGAGTATCTATACTTTGACTCAAATAATGGGGTTGTGTACTTTGTCCACCACTGCCGCTACGACACTACACATTATGACAAAGAAATACTTTTAAACAGTGACGATTTAATGCAGACAGTACTGTCAAAATACACCAAATAATTGCAAACATTGAGCAACAGGAAGAGTAGAATACAAGTGGTTATATTCAACCAGTACTGGAGGCATGGACTTAATAATGATTTACAGTTATGCTCCTTCCTTTTGTGTATATTGTATAGTAAAATACAGAGCAGAGGAGGCTGGTCCACAGAGGCAGAGGAGGTTGCTCCTCCTCTATTTTTGAGAGGCAAGAGGGAGATCAAAATATAAAAAAGAGTAATTGGTTAAAATAAACCATTACCAAATCTCAGATTATTTATAAAATAATTTTTCTGTCTTCTTTGGAAAAAATCCATTATTGAATTCCCCCTTCATTAACCGAATATTTTCCGTCACTGACTGAATTTTTTTAACAATGACGGAAAAATCTGAAGGCCGTCCATCATTTTGACAGATTAGAGCACTGAGGCCGATCTACCATAACTTTAAGTAATTAAAGTAATTTCTCAGTCCTGCAAGCACTCGCTTCCCCAGGAGGAAATCCCGCAGCATGAGGTCCTTCAGCACCAGTGGCGCAGCTGCACCCCTCGGTGACCCGTAGTGGTCAAAGACGCACTGCAAGGCCTCCAGTCCGCAGCTCTTCAATGTGCTGTCCCAGTGCCGCGCTGCACCCGGATAGTGAGATGCATTGAGTACGGTGTCGAGGTCAGCGATGATGCCCACATGTTCCGAAGAGAATCTTTTTTTTTGATAGATTTAGTTGCCTCTGCGATGTACTCTGTGCGCAAAATTGAAAAGGTCTGCGCGTCTGCCTGCATGAGCGCGATGCCACAGAACTTGCCATCTTGTAAAGCCTCACTGAATTTCGTCTCCGGCTCACCTGGCCCATTCATCAAGTCCTCTATCTAGGGTCATGTTCACGACAGGTTGGATGGAGGAGATGTTAACATCTTCTTCTTGGAACATGAGGTTTATGCAGTTCACCACAGCCAAGACGTCAGCAAGTGAGTCAAGGCAGGGTTTGTGCTGCTTTGTGTGGCATTGACATGAAAAGTGACCGCATGGTCGGTGTCTCTGTTCATCTTTGCATTCCCTTATAAATGCATAATCTATAAGCTTGTTCTGTATATTAATTATCAAAAAATGAAAATGAATGAATGAAAATTAAATTCTATTAATATGTCTTATCATTAAAAAATTAAAATTAAAATGATGGGTAATAGTAGATTACGCTCTCCTCTGTCCCCCCCCCACCACTTCACACCAGAGGTTGCGCCGGGGACACACAGGAGGCGGATGCACCGCAAAGCGCCACGATATGACAATTCTCAGGCGACTAGCAGCCTGGCTGTTCACACCAGAAGTGCATTTCTCCGTGCCGGTCAAGCAATTCTGCTCCTCTGCTCTTTTGTAACCACACGGAGAGCTGATCTTTAAGTATTAACCTCATGAATTTATAACGTGAAGCTTTTCATGTGTTCCTGGATAACACTGTACATGTATGTCATGTACAGTGTTACAGTAATTAGTAATTATTACAACTATAATAACGTGTTTGTTTATCCAGTTTATCCAGTTATCAGTGTGTTTTCTGGCCAGACCAATTGGTCAACATTCCAACATTCCTTATTCCTTTTCTGACAGTGTCGACAAAAACTGAAAAATTATAAGCAAGTAGCCAGTCGGTGTATATCTGCACTGACTTATCCTGTGCAGGGGGCTAGAGCATATCCCTGTACACACTCGGTGAGAGGCAGGGTAAAACCCGGACAGCTCGCCAGACTGTCACAGGGCTGACAAATACAGACAAACACTCACACTCATATTCACACCAATGGGAAATTTAGAGTCTCTAATTTATCTGACCTGCATGTGTTGGGACAGTGGGAGGAAAGTGGGGCACCAAAAGGAAGCTCACACAGATACAGATGAATAATAAAATACACAAACACAGACCTTAGGCAGTGAAGTCCTGGACCCTGAACTCTGTGTTGTCATTGTGAGGACAGTGGTGATGCCCAGTGCCACTCTAGCCGGAGCAGCATCCATGTTGATCCAGAAGGAGACCCAGGACAGAATGACAATAAGCAGAGAGGGGATGTACATCTGAATCAGGTAGTAGCCCATCTGACGCTCCAGGTGGAATCGCACTTCAATACAAGTAAATTTACCTGCAACAAAGCAGAGTGAATAATATTCACTTATTTATCATTACATGAAACTTTCTTAGGCACAACATCCAGCAACAAAGATGGGTCACAGTTATGATCTTACAGGACCTTGTTTGCCCCACGGCCCAAATTTGGATTTTCTGGCTCTACTAACTAACAAGATGGCAGCAGGCATTCACTTTATGCCAGCCTTCAAATAACATCCCTTCAGAAACCTGATGTCAGACAGGGGCGTGGCTATTTTTTTTCTTTACTTGGGGTCAGCTCATTACGCTGCCCAAAATCTATAAATATCTATAATCCTTGTCGTTCTCAGTGCTTCCTGAATCATTCAATGTCCCCAGCGCCATACAGCACCCCAGGTCAAAGATACCACATCCATGTTTGTCTACTGTCTATGGTTAGATCCCATTTAATGAAAAGACAATCAGTCTGGATGTCAGTCTGTTTGTGTCTCCCTCTTGCAGCCGATTTTTTCTTGACTTCATCCCAGCAGCACAAATATGAATATGAAATGTGGCAACCGTTTCACCCTGTGTGCATGTTTCATGTGTTGTGATGCTTATGGCAGTGTTTGTGTGTGTGTGTGTTACCTGTGTTGTAGTGCTTGGTGCAGTATCTGAGGTCTGATTCATCTTTGAGGATGAACTGTGGGAGTGTGAGGCCTTCAGCCACTTGGACCGGTCCATTCTCCTGCCACTCAAAGATCAGGTCATTCATGGTATAACCAACTGAAAAAAGCAAACCACAGAGCAATTTAATAATTAACAATTAATAAGCAAACATTTTTAATTTTTTTGATTTCATAACAGTCTTGAGTTTGACCAACTCACCACACCAAGTCTGTCCCAAAAAATATTCTTGGTATATTATTTGAGGGAAAAAGAAATGCTGAAAGAAAAACCTGCTTTATTTTCAGCAGATTTAGGCTGTCATGTTTACATCATCTGCATGATAAAGCAGTAAGTCAGCAGCCGGAAGTGAAAGAAGCACTCAGGTCCTTTACTTAAGCAAAAGTAGCGGCACCTCACAATAAAACTACTCCATTACATGTAAAAGTTCTGCTTTCAAAATCTTATTAACTACATCAAGTAGTATCAGCAAAATGTACTTAAATTATCAAAAGTAAAAGTACTCATTATGTAGCAGAATGAGTTAGAGTTAAATTATTATTATATTAAGGAATTTTATTACTGATGCATTAATGTGTAAGCAGCATTTCAATGTTGTACCTACTGGAGGAGCAAAGTTGAATTACTTTTTACTTTAAAGAGCACATCCATCATCCATTTTGTACGTAGAATCATGTGTTTTATATGTAACATTTAATCTGTAAAGAAATTACTAACTTCAGCTGTCAGAAAAATTACAATATTTCCCTTTGAAATGAAGTGGGGGAGAAGTATAAAGTAGTAATAAAAATAATAAAAAGTAAAAAAGTAGTAATAAAAGATCAAGATTTTTTTCACAGCACAACAGATGCTCCAAATTGGAGCCTCCAATGATATTCTCATTTACATGTTGCCTCAGGTACTCAAAAACACATATATCCTGTTATTCAGTTAAATTGTTATGTTGTACTATCCAACCACAATGACCATGCTTTGTGAATGTTACTAATGGGAAGGGAAAGAAACAAACCACACAAACAAATGTATGAGGATAATGACTGAGAGAGTGGAAGCCACATTAAAATGCATGCAGTCAGTGCACTGTAGAGCTTTTTGGCAAAAGCAGGAGCCAGCTGATACATGCTGGTACAAGCCTACAGACATAGGCAAAATATTTAGTTCATCTTGCCTCTTAAGGTTCAGCTAAAAGCATGTGAAAGTGTATGCATGAAAAAAAAAAAAAGGGAAAAAACAAAGGCGACCATGCCCTCAGCCTTCCACACAAGCGTCAAAGCTTCTGTGCTTGGCTCTGGATGCTTTTAAATCTTGAAATTGCCCTTGGTGGTAACAGTGTCTCCGACTGTCAACTCAGAGAACTTACAAGTTCTGCTGGTCACACCAACTGCATCAACTCAAAACACTTGTCTTTTCATTTCAACTAAATCATCATATCATTGATAAAAATGAGATTACCTGAGCAGGGGCAATCTGCACATCACATTACCCACCAATTCCATTTAATACTACACATTAGATCTATTTGCAATGAGTAATATTAAATTGAATTGGAGATGGAGTTGGATCAAGGCAATGTTTCCTCTCAAACATGCATCATGTCATGACTGGAAGCATTTCCTCTCATCCTTGTTTGCTCTCCCTCTGTCTGTATGTGCGTGTCTTTATTTTTATTGCTGTGTTGCTGCTGTCTCTGATGTCATACATAATAACCTATTATATATACATATATAAATATAAAACACAGAGCTAGATCTATGTATGGTAATGCCTCTGGTCAGTGGGCTGCGGTAGAGTAAACCCACCAATGAAGACAAATGATCTGTCCAAGTGTTATCTGTCCCCTGGGGTCCGGCTAAGCTCCTGAATAGACAACGGATTAATTAGTCATCATAACCCTCTCAGCATAATTAAACACAGCTTTGTGTTTCCTTAAAAGAATTAATTTTATTCTTTTCAGTATCCTGTCGGTACAAGCCCTGCTCCCTGTAGCATGCTAAACATTCAGCAGCATGCACAGTTCTGTCTCTATACCCACAAAGTCCCTGTGGGTATAGAGACAGACCCCAGCAGACGCATCACTGAGGTAACTTATAACATGAACACCATGTGTGACTGACATTGTTGATTTGTAGGACATTGATGAGAGACACAGGTAAAAGCCTTCTGTCACTCATGCATCAATGAGTGGTAGCTCCAGTGTGATTTGATGAATAAGATTATGAATAAGACAGAGACAGAAGGAGGCAATAGTGGTAAAGAAAGAAATCAGCAAAAATTGTGACAGAAGCCTGTAGTCGCCTTGTTCAAGTGTCAAAGATTTAAGATGGGTACACTGTTTTTTAGTTGACGAAGTTCAATAAATCTGCCTCGGTGAGTTTGCTTCATATTTGTGGTTGTGTGTGCCCGATTAGCTAGCTACTAGTGTTTAAACTATTCTCATCCATTTCATACCCTCCATAACACTCGGGACTTAAAGAATGACAGCAAGGGAAGGAACATTTGTTCCCTGAGTTTGTCCTTCAGACAGGGCTTCTCCACAGACTTAATGCCATTTTATGGGGGTATGTTGCCTGTGTGGAGGCACTGCCTTAAAGCCTTAAGTCAGGGAACAAAAGTCTCTAATGATTAGTTAACACCACAGATTATGAAAGATAGTAACATGGATGCCTGCTGCCTTACTCTGCAAGATGTGCATTGATATGTATCTGTGGATATTTTTAGGTAGGTATACCTAAGTTTAGGTTCAGTGTAAGATAAAGGTTGGGGTTAGGCATTTATTTGTGACAGTTAAGGTTCGAGTAAGGCGCGAGGGAATGCATTATGCATAATAAGGGTCCTCACAACTATAGAACTACAAATGTGCATGTGCATGTTTACACTGTACTTACAGCTCTCAAGCTGCATGATGCAGGTCTGAACATCCATAGGGAAGTTTTTTAGATCCATGGGACAAGACAGAGTTAATGTTAGTCTGAAAGCAAAGAGAGAGGAGAGAACAAGTGAGAAGTGGGTCAAAGACACTGACAGGATTTGAAATCATCCATAAATGTTGTACACGTGCAGTATCAAAATGCTTTTACGTGTGCTTATTTTATATTAATGAGGCATGAAGAACAGACGCATAACCTCTCTCTGCAATCTCTCTCTGCAATATCTAAGATGCAGCAGCTGCCATTTTTACTTAGAAGCAGAAAAAACATTTTAGTTTTTGTGCTTTTGGACAAAACAATTTTTTTTTAATTCAATTCTTACTATATTACAAATAAACCATGTCTTGGATAATTTGTTTACTTGTTACTTTGTTGCTCAGTGTGGATTATGTATGGGAGTAAGCATGCTGTTGGTTCATGCACTGTAAATCAAAAAAGAATTATATCAGAAGATATCGTAAAATTGCAAAGTACAAATACATTCTTCATTCTTCAGTGAAGACATAAAAAGACAAATCCAAATGGTGCACAATACATACTTATGATGATGTATTTACACTACAGATAATGTATTCCTCCAAATCTTGTTTCCAACTGTGGTGTTGGTGCACTGTGCGCCTCCATGAAAATGCTAAAAGTATTTGTCTTTGGCAGCTTGAATACTGTTAAACACAATTCCCCCCATCCTTGCCACCCTCCAGCTAAACAGGACTCGCCCCCACATTTACCTTATGGAGTACAAAACATTCCCATTCTTAAATATCCTGAGCAGTTTGTTGTCTGTAGTGACTTCGTGAAAGTGGGCCCCCTTCTCATTGGCAAAGAACAGATCTGGTTTCCATATGGAGTCTAACATAGAGGGGTCCAAGTCCAGAGAGTCATCTGGGTATTCAGCATAGGCAAGCCTGGGATCATTCCACTGCTGACGGAGGAAGATATTCACACGATAGTCCTACAGACACAGAGAATAACATGAATACATCACACATGATTCCCCATTACAAATTTGCATGATGAGCCAAGTTTGACTCAGTCCAAGCATCATGGAAGTTTTTATACATGGATGACAACTGCAACAAACACGTTAATGTGCAGTTCATTACATGAGGACAAGAGATTGGAAATACATGGTTGATCTTGGTAAAAATTTGGATAATTCTGCATGTAGTTACAGTGTTTTATTTAATAATTTTACTTGTGTGTTAGATGAATGTTAAATAATCCATTCAAGATACATAGGTGAATTTGACCTTTTAACTCTCTGAAACCATTTAATGAATGTACTGACTTGCTTGTAGAACCACTATACTACACAAAGCCTTAGAAACGCCTATAAAAAGTTCATCATAGAAATGCAATCGAATCAACAAAAGGCCATTTTCATTTTCATTTTTTATTTAAACCCTCCCCCCACCCCCCCACCCCCCCCCACACACATATATAAGATATGGCCATGGGTGCTCTGGTTCGGAATTGCCCTGTCTATCTGCCGTACCCATTACCACCGCTGGGTCAGTTGTTTGCACTTTGCAAACAAAAAAGGAACGGATGTGTTTTTACTTTGAAAGCGGATGTCTTACTTGTGCTTGTTACACAGAGCTGGATGACGTATTTCCGCTTTTACATCAAACCCAGTGGAGAGCGGGTACTGTGATTGGTTTTTCTCCTGCAAGGAACACAGTGTGTGGCCAATCGAATTTTAGAAAAGAAACAAAAAATTCAACACCTGACTTCAAAGATGCTTAAAAGTAACGACAACCTTCATAGAAATGTAGTGGAGTCAAAAGTAAAATATTTGTCTTTGAAATGTAGTGGAGTAAAAGTCATAAGTTTTTCCAAAAAAGCAAATATTCAAGTAAAGTACAGATACTTGAAAAACGTACTTAAGTACAGTACTCAAGTAAATGTAACTGTCCACCACTAACCATATCGTACATGCATATGCATGTTCTAACTGGATTCTTGATTTCTGCACGCACAGGCACACCTTCAACCACATTTCTAGGCGGCCGCAGCCTCGTCACTACCATTAGCATATATAGCACACAGACACAGGAGGGCATCGGCACTAAAAGTGACTGTAGTGTTGCAGAAGTTTGTCACAGGATCATATTCCCAAGCCATTGCTTACTTACCTCCGGTAATCAAATCATAGTCCACAGTCCAGATTGTTCCTGAGTAGGCCTGTCACAATTATTACATATTCGTCTGATTGCGATTATTTGAGCTGACCGTGATATGAATATTATCTATTATTATTTACATGTTGATATTTAGTCATATTTGCTTCTAATCTAATTATATCATGTTTAATCCAAGTCTACTCTGAATAAATGTATGTCCCTTCAGGACCGACTGCCGACGCTCAGTGACACTATTGGATGATTGGATGAGCGGTTCTCGAGAACGCTGGAAGCAGCACTTCTGGGGACCAAACAGCACGCGTTCCCAATGGCCACGCCCAGAATGGGCACGCCCCCCGACAACGCTGTAAGCAGTAATACTGGGAGCCAAGCAATCATCCCGTTCCAAACGGCATGCGTTCCGAATGGCCACGCCCCAAACTGCACTAGTAATTATTTATTCAACGAACGCATTTCCATTGACTAGTTGTCGCATAAATTCTTTATGGACAAAAGGAAAAAAAAACCTTTTTAGCGATATTGTGGAAGCTTTGTCAAATTTTGTAACTGTCTTGAACCAATTTTTCGTTACATTAAGTTGGCCTACAGTTTTAGAACAAACCACTGAAAATAAATTGTATGTGCAACAGAGACAGAGGTGAAAAAGTGTGACACTCCTTTACCAACGGCCACATCATTCGATGTGTAACCACTGACATAAACATGGATTTGTAAAGGCAAAAACCACAGCCCCGCTGTGTGGCATAAAATGAAAAGAAAAAGAAAATTAAATCTGATGGTTTCTAATCCATGGGTGAACCTATGTAACAGTAGTTCAATCAGCAGGAGTATACTGGCAATCCAGCTCCCAGCTCCTTTAACCTGTTAAATGAGAGTTATCTATGTGGGAATTAAAAACAATAAGAGGAGATAAGCCTGGCTTAGGTGGGGGAGGGGATGGCTATAGGCATAACTCGGGAATTTTATCATACATGATCTGTGGTGCCTTTCTGTGGAGCAGGAAACGTTTTGGTAAAAATTTAGGCAATTTTTTAATTTTTGAATGATTTAAATGGTCTGTGACAATAAAAGCAGCATAAGCATCTGGGGGAAACACAGAGGTCTCAAACTGGTCACTAGATAGGGAACCGAGTGTCCCGATGCCATTGTCACTCCATTGCACTGCAAGTTCAGCTCCCTAGAAAATTCCCAGAATGCATTGTAAAAGACAGTGAGCATCTCTGCTCACTATGCTCACTGACTGGAAGTGACATCACTACTCTTCCACTTCACTACACGACAGAGCCAGAGTCATCGCACAGTGAACACAGATGTGGTTAATGAAATTAAACACGGCTAAGTTTGATTTAGGTGTGAGCTTTTGGCCTACATGAGTCAAACATGCAATTTCTATTTTATGAGCTGTGTCTTCTCAACTCGACAGGAGTCCCTTTGAGAAGCAGTGTAACAAATTGAATTTACAAGTGTATTATTACAGTAATATATAGTCAATTGTATTTTATTTATATAGCCCAAATCACAAATCACATATATCGAAGTTATATGTCACTTGATTATTTTTCCTTACCTCTTACACCATAAGTTGTAATAGGTCTTAAGGGAACAAATATGTCATTATCAATGCTGGCTGTGTCCCAGTGTTCACTGATGCAGAAACCTAATCAGAGCTGGAAATACAATTCACTGTAGTGATTCACTGCCTGCCTGGGGTTATCCTGAATGTCCATACCTACAGATGTGATTTCTGTTGGCAGGTAGAGAGGTCTACATTTCAGCTATTCAGTTATTTCTGGTGGTCTCTCTATTACCACAGTGTCTGGGCACCAAGCATTAAATACTATGAACAAATTTTCAACCATGTTTTTGAATATGTAATGTAATGGATAAACATCTGGAAAATTAGAAAAGAGTATAGTCATAGTAAATGAAAGTCAAAGGGACTTGCTGCTTGGTTTAGAAGACTTTAAGCTACTCATTCAAGTGAAAGGAGAGTGAATAAAGCATCAACATGAATGGTATATACAGACCGGAATGACTACAGTAAAACTATTCCACGCTCCTGTTTGTGTGTTTTTATGTTGAGAGGCTTATTGTGCTGGGAAATTACCTTCATCACTATGACATTGGTGGACATAAGTAATGTAGTAATTACACTTATGAACAATAACATATTAAAATACATTTTCCATCTTGAAGCTGAGCCTTGAAGTTGGTGTTTGTTGTTCAAATGACTGTAAATACGTAAAGTGAGAGGTGCTGCTTATAGAGATGAGCCCACAGGAAAAAANAAAAAAAAAAAAAAAATATATATATATATTTCTCTAACACAAGCCTGCTTCAAACAAAGGCCCGTTCCACTCACAGTTGAGGTAAATAAACTTTATTTCTCTCTTGTCAACAGAAAATTGTTTGCTAACAGGTTTGCCATACCAACATTATAAGATGTCAATATGTCAGTGTTGTACTTACAGCACATTCCCCTGCTCCTAAGTGGTCAAAAAAGACAGCTTTAAAGAACCATCACAACCAACCAGGATACAGGTGCACAGCTAACAACAAAACAGCAAAATTGTTTTACAACAGGTTTTAACTTGAAATGGTTTTTGTTAGGACAAACCTGTGTACCATCGCTGAGTACTCAGATAAACTAAACACTGCTTGCACACAGAGAATGGATTAAGAGAGATGTAGAGATTGAGTGAACAAATGAAAAAAGAGAGTCTAGCAGTAGTAAATCTGTTTAACATAGATAGTGTTTACAGACCAGAGTGAACCAACCTGGCTCTAAGCCCTCCGTGTGTGTGTGTGTGTGTGTGTGTGTGTTTATACTGTATACTTCGAATCTTTTCTCCTCTCTGTTTTCCTTCTCTCTTTCAATGACATAATGGTAAAACAAAGAAGAGAAAACTGTGTCACAAAACAGTCAGCATTATAACTACTGTAGTTATATTATGATTAAAATGTTCTTTGAAAAATTCTACGTTTATTTATGGAACATGTATTTAAGACTACTACAATGCATGCTCCATAAATTTACCTTCTGATAATGTATAGGTCGTTAAACTATGCTCTGAAAGACAAAAGGGATTAAAAATGAATTTAATGATTAAACTTTACATCACAAGATGAATTCACACAATGTTATTTTTTTAAATAAAACTTCAGAGGCCTTTTGCAGAAATTCAGAAATCTACCTTCATCTTTCTCATTATCATTGTTTCCTCACGTGTTCAGAAGGAAAACCTAAGTGAGACTGGGCTCTTTGTGTACAGCAGATATAATAGTTTTGGCAACATGCAGTCTTATGGACGTTACATTTTTCACTGTTTAAACAGGTAAAACCACGCATTAGAAAGCACACAGTCATACTAAGTGCAGTGTGATGGAAGTCAATTAGTATCAGCCACCTAGAGGCAAGTGAGCGTTACAGCCACATCCTGGAATTACCTCGATAGTTTTCTGAGGTGGTTAAGTCAAGAAATAAATAAAGAAACTGGGGAAAAAAAGGGAAGCTGTCTATCCTCCACGTGGGTAATTCATTGCAGCCATTAACCATTATCATACAAACTACTGATAATATAATCATTATTATTATTATTATTACTATTTTCATTATCATTATCATCCTTACTGACTGTCTAGGAAGTATAGGGCTATTTTTGACACAGTTTATCAGTCTATCCATCCAGTATCTAAATCCTTGCTGTTCATGTGTGTAAGCTGACATATCTGGCAATACATACAAATATACTTCCTGTTATGTCAGTTAAACATTTTGAAATATGTTGTTGATGTGTTGAGGTTATGTCACTACACTCTCGTGTTTGTAAAAGGAAAAGAGGAGTGGGTAGATGAAAAGACAGATGGTGAGAAGAGAGAAAGGTCTTAATCCTAATGTGACATATGGCCCATGTATATACGTATCTCTCAATGCTCCTCTCTCTCTACAGCTCTCAGTATAAACTGTGTATCAAGACCTCTGCATTTGCACTAACCCCTCAATCTGCGCAGTTCTCATACTCACTGTTTTTGCCATTTCTTTTAAAGTCTCTTCATTGGATTGGATTGGATTCATTAGATCCTGCTCTCAGTTTTCAAATCACATAATGGATTGGGATCAACATGGCTGATATGTTTGTAAGGTATGACCATTGCACATCCTCCCCTTCCTCCGACACTAGCCTGTGAACTGTTCCCTGGGCCAGGAATAAGAACTGTGCAGAAGCAGCTTGTCTGTGGTGTTCAGCCTGCCACAATAGAGTTTACTACCACTACCTCTACCTCTAAACTAGATACTCAAATGACAAAAAACTGAATGTGACAGGCTGATATATACACACACTTTACTGAATAGGACAAACAAGTTATAAGTGATTTTCCCCCCTATTTAGATTACGTTTTCTATTACTACCTACTCTGACTATCAATTACTATCAAAACTCTGTTTTTGTTCTTAATGCTTTTAATATGCCATGAAATGGGAACAAAAAAAAAAATCACACAGCATAAAAGCCAGAACAAAAAATGCTTATACAGACAAAAAACTGAAAAGGCATCTTGAAAACTGACTAAAACTCTAGTTGAAGTGATATCTAAATTTAATACAAATAAAAATGATAATAATGATAATTTCCCTGCAGTTAAGTACTACAGACAGACTCAAAAAATATATCCCACAGACAGAGGGCCAGGATGAGACATTCACAAAGCTAGCTTAGTGTTGTGTAAACACACACACATACTGTCATGAAAACTTAATTTGAGTCCCATAAATAATTAATCAAGTCAAGTGAAAGTAATATTGTACATTCTGAAAATTCTCATGACAGTTCTTGCTTGGCAGGCAAACACAAACACACACACACAAATGGCATATCTGTCAGAACAACTCCCAGTGGTGCAGAAAGCACTTAGACCTTGTTGCTTCAATCACCCATAAAAATCTTGATTCTGGTCTATGTACGTGTGTATATCCATAATATCGATGTACAAAGCAGCTTGTGTGTAGCCTGGACTAACTTCATGTCACTTTAAAGTTTTTGCTGTCAGAGTCACTAAATGTCTTCACTGCACATCTGCTATTCCTGTCTGCTTGTCTGTCTCTTCTGATTTCTATCTCTGTCTGCCTCCCTCTGTCATTATCTCTACTTGTGTGTAGTGTGTCATTCTGTCTAGCCACAGTTTTAAGCTTTCCTTTCCTCCTCTTGCAAATTACTTGCCCTTCTGGTAGCTGCTAATAATGAGTGCCCCCTGTTAACCCCTGTTAATTGGTCAATAATGATACTAATCATTCTAATACTACCTGAGAAATACCTCTACATCTACTGCTATTACAAATGCAACTGCAAAGAACAATGTCAGTGATACTACCAGTAAATAAATTTTACCACCTGTTTCATTTAGAGCTGAAGTAGGTAACGCTTTTAAAAATAACTTTTTGTCATATTTGCTAAAACTGTCACTATGTCATTACAGTAGTACATGTGACAGGTAATCTGTGAAATAATCAGGCTACTCTGGCTCCACCTACTGCTCCCAATGCCATTTGCAAGAATTCACCATGCCCAAATCGAAACAACCAATCAGAGCCAGGAGGAGTGTCTGACGGAGTGTCAGTCGCTGCTTGTGCACATGCTGCAGGCAGCTCCCCTCCCCCGTGCATGCTGTCACTTGGTCAAGCTCAGTATATTCAGTGAGCGGACGCAATGGCAGACAAACAACCACCAAACAATCAAGCATTGAGAAAACTGCCATCCCTCCTTTGTCAACAGCAGCTTACACGACAAAGACAAGTAAACAGAAGAAGACCAATGAAGAAAAGCAAGCTAAAAAGAAAGAATTAAACAGAGCATCGGAGAGTGAGGGGGAGGGACCTGGAAGTTGTACTCGTTAAAATTTTGACTAGTCTCAAAATGTGCTCAGTTAGAGGGAAATGCTCTTGTTGGCTGGTGTACAAAGTGTTGCCTTGAGCTGTTTTAAACTTGACCCTACCCACCTAAACTCCATTTTAATCATGACATGTGAAAAGCTCTGAAACAGTATTGAATAATTTACAACAGATCTTGAGGCTTGATAATGATTGACAGATTAATAGTCTTGATTCCTTTACTATGTGCACATGACCGTCAGGCTCAAAGCCTTTAAAATTCTACTTTATTAGGTACAAAACTGTCTGCTTTCTACTTAAGATTTTTTTCATGGTTTTGAAGAGCCAAATGGAGCAAAGGTGATCGTTGTGATTCTCTATCTAGAATACATTGTCAAAATATCATATCTCATCTCTCATAAGACACATATTCTCCACAGAATCTCCACCATACACACTAATGAAGGGAGCAGTGATCAAAGACTTAAATCACCAAGTTGCCCTCAGTGCCCTAAGGTCCCCATTCTGATTGAATGATGTCTGATCTGACTGAAGCATGACAACATCCTATCTGTGCACTGAGCACAACCCAGAATATTCAGCTGTCTACACTAAACTGTAAAGATTTATTTATTTAATTGACAGGATTGAGCATCCTGCCAAGAAAAAATGTATGTCTAAAATATAAGCTTGTCTGAAACAAGCTGCAGTAGCACAGAAAGTCGTTTAATGCTCACAAATAGTAAGAGCAATGCTACTTACTTTTCACCTCTAATGCACATAACATTGCCTTGTTTAATGTCTCACCAATGACAAATTCATTTTGGTTTACCGGGAATGTAATAAGTTAAGATGCTGGAACAACTCCTTGCAGAAGATAAAAGCATTGTAAGTGGATACCTGTACATGACTATACATATTTGAATATTTTTTGTGAATACTTTTAGATGAAACAAGGTTTATGTAAAACTTTTGTATAAACTTTGTCTGTGCCTTTATGCTAATTTAACCTTCATGCTAATTTACAGCAGTTTTATGCTGTATCTCTCTTATTTACCATGGTGGTTTCAGCAATGGAGCCAAAGCTGTTGATGAAAATGTTACAGGAAACATTGACTGGAGGACCTGCGGAGAGAGAGAGATAGGATGATTACAGTAGATGGAAATAATATAAATAATACAATATAAAGTATTTTTAAAAGAGAAACTTAAAAGAGAAACAAGTTGCTTGTGTATATCAAGGCTTGTTTCTTTGAAGCTCTTTCGGAGTGTACTTGCTGCCATCTAGCAATCAAAAATGGCTTGGTACATGTAGCCTTAGGGGATGCACAGCACAATTAAACACAAGTGTTGAGCAATTACACATGCATCATCCACTGTGGATGCACACACCACTGGACCCAGGCAAAGTAAATACATACAGTTGTGCTCAAAAGTTTACATACCCTGGCAGAATTTTTGCTTTCTTGGCCTTTTTTCAGAGAATATGAATGATAACACAGAAACTTTTTTTNAAAAAAAGTTTCTGTGTTATCATTCATATTCTCTGAAAAAAGGCCAAGAAAGCAAAAATTCTGCCAGGGTATGTAAACTTTTGAGCACAACTGTAAACCAGTGTGACCAGTAAGCCATTCTGCGCAGATTAGTTATACAAGAAATTGAGGTGTCCTGAAGACATAATTTTTGAGGCCATTTTTGTTGGTGTATTGGATTGCATTATGCTGAACTGTGTTTCTAGTGTTTTGTCCACTCCACCTCTCAGAATGATATGAGAGAAGACCTGGACTCCTGCTGGCCCATCAGGAAATACCTGCTTTTAAAGGGAATGAGAGAAGCTCATGTGATTAGCCATTACTGATCCCCACCCCAACTCCACAACAACATATTAAGCATACTGCAGTGGTTTCAGGGTTGCACTTTTCTAATTACTAAATTTGCAAAAATACTATGGCTACACAGTTTGTGCTCCAAGCCTCTACTTTTTTCACCAAACCTGTATATGTTTGGACTTTGTAAGGAACCTGAGGCACTAAGAGGAAAACCACACACATGTTTATGGTGTCAGCTATTTTCAGAATTAAAGAGTAGCTCTTTAGTTTTTTTTACATGTGAATTGGCAAAGGTATCTTCAGATATTTCAGAGTCATACTAATATATCTTCACAGCAGCTTCATAAAGAAATGTGATTTACTTATATGTTCTTAATATATAAAATAAAAGTTTTTTCCCTTTGTGTTCTTCTGCAGTCTTTCAGTTTTGAGCACAATGAAAGTAGGAGCAGAACTTCAATGAATTTCAATGAATGTTTACGGGATGACTGGCAATAAATTTTGACTTCTGACTTTGCTACAATCTGTGTAAAACTGCCTACAAAATATGCCATAGACTACATATGAAGTTTAGAAGAATGAAGATGAAGTAAGGTACTGAGATCAACAGCAGTATTTCACTGTTATATGTAAAATGTCATTGTGGCAGTGGGTTAGGGTTTCTCCTGTCTGAGGTGAGAGGCAGCAGCAGGGGATACGGTACTGCAGTCACAGCTGCAGATATTTGATAATCACAACTGTTTATCTCCCTTGCTGTGAAGCCAGAGCTGTGCACCTGCTGACAACTTCTTTTTAGATGAGATGTTTAATTAAGTAGTGTGGCCAGAGCTTTAGTTTTGTGTATTGGAGCTGTTTGTGTGAGTCTTGAATGAAAGCACCAGTGTGCAGATTCACGGCATGACTGGGCTGAGAGCTTCACCTGTGACAACACAGTTTGCTGCAGGTGATGTGTGTTTTGCACGTTTCTCATCTTGTGTGTGATACTTGACAGTGAGAAATTTATACTTTGTTTGTCTTTGTATTGTACTGTGTTATATATTGCGTCCCAATTAAGCTACCATTTCTATCCAGAAACATGTTATGTTTGTGTTATCAAGGATAAAATAGTGATTTGGTGGATGTGCTTTACGTTAAATGTTTTTCAATGTAAAGGCACTTTAGTGTGGCGCTTCCTCAGAAATGTTGACAATGCAAGCAAGGATTTCTAAAAAGATACACAGCAATGTGTGGTCACATTATGTGATATAATTATGTATATTCTGTACAGTTTATGAGAGCCTTATTTCATTTTCGGTAAATTCGTGTGGGGAAGTAGAATCCCGGTTTTTGCCATAAGGGGGCATCGCCTCTCTAGTGAGACGGCTTGGTGTGGCTGGCAGCTGACTCTTGTCTTCAGTCTGGCAGAAGCGAGAGAAGGAAGCACATTACCTGTTGCCGGTCTCATCATTTCCCTGTTCTTTACAGGTTAGTAACTGGTAAAACCACACATAAGCAGGAAAAATCATTGAAGTACGATGTAAATGCCTTCCTGTATTCTTTGTGTCAGGGTTTTTACTTTTCAAGTAACGTAGTCAGAATGCTACTGCTAAGGTGGTGCGAGCTAGCTTAGTTTGCTGTACACGCTGTAGATGTGTATTGAACTTGATGTGCCCTGTATTTCAAGGCTCACAACTGTGTTCATTTGGTTAGGCTCCTGTTAGATCTTTAAAGCTGTCTTTGTTAAGAATGTGTTCTGAAGGACCGTTTGGTGTGCATATCCAGTGTTTAAGTTTGGTAGAGTAATGCTAACTCTCGCAAACTATGTCTTTTTCTTATATTCATATGTTGTTAGCAGGGCTTGACATTAGCACCCGCCCACCCGCCAAATGCGGGTAGAATTCAGCAGTGGTGTGGAACAAGTCACTCTTACTAGCTACTTTGGCAGGTGGCATACACACACATACATGTAGTGCTGCCGGAACGCACTTCCAATAATCTGATCCAATCATCACTAAAGCGTATGTCACGAAAGAGAGCTGATAAAAACAAAAGGAATGGTCAAAGTTGTCATATTGACATTTAAGGTGTGTTGATTGATTCATGCCAACTCATGCATTGAGTAACATTTAAGAAAACATTCCACCTTAAAAGTGGCTAGTGGCTGCCGCTGTAGCCTTTGAGCAGCACAGTGAATTAAATTATTTTTTCTCCAGTCTACAGTTAGCTAATGTTAACTAGTGTGCTCGGTTATAGTTGACTAATGTATGTAAACTTGCCACCGGAGAAACAGTGGTTACATCACCTTCGAAATGAGCCACAACTTAACCGTGCGCGTGCGTGAATACATGCGCATCATAGGTGAGCTTAAACACCTCTGCTTACAATGTAAAGTTATAAATTGTATTTTTAGGACATTTATGAATTTGTTCTCTCCTGCATAGATTTATTCTACTTTGTATTATTTACTGCTGTTGTTAATAAATATTTAAATAAACAAATTTTTTTGCACCACTTTTATTATGTGCAATAAGAGGCTACTCTTTTATGTATTTGTCTTAATCGGTGCATGTTTTCATAGAGAAGGAACTTTACACACAACCTTATCAGAGCTGAATATCTGATGACTGTAGTGTTACACATTTTATGTAGTCTTGATTTGGGTGTTTACAGTGGTCATTTACATTTAAAATGGTGGTAAAGTTCTTCAAGTAAATTTTAGCCAAGAACAAAATTGTGGCCAGTGAAAATGCTGAGTAACTTTGGAAAACCACTAGCCACAGTGGCTGGTGAGCAAAAAACGGTAATGTCAAGCCCTGTTTGTTTGTATTATGCTAAAAGTGGATTAATGTCCTATCAGGAAGTCTTCCACCTGGAAATCTATTTGTAACTAGTTGTATAGTTATTAAAGCTGTAAGCAGCAGAGTAAAGACATTTGGAGAAAGATGTATTTTTCATTTCATTTCTATATGAAGAATAATAGAACACATGGATTGTGGAAATTATCATTTCAGGAACTGAATTTTGTTATGTTGTTGAGGATGCCGTTAAAATATATATATGTGTATAAATACAGGAGATGGAGAACAGGCCTTGGATCTTGATAAGAACCGTTACATTTCAACAACTGGATTTTAGTTTTCATTTTGAAAAAGACCCAAAAAGATGGAGCATCACATAAATTAAATGGTGAAGCAGCCTTTTACTGCTTGGGCTAACCTCAAATTTTCGGTTTGTAAGGTACCTGATTCTGTGCACAATACCAGTCAAGGTATGAGGAACTGTACCTGACAAATTCAACATGTTGCCATGTCTGTCCAAACACATAGAGGGGATACCAGTGGCTGCCTCTCAAATACTGTAAAATGACAAACAAAATCACTATCTTGCTGTTACACAATCTATCCATGTTATTGTGGACAGTGCCTCACAGGGGAAGAACGCTTTTTGCCCCATCTGTTCCTGTGGAAAAATACAGACAGACACACAGATAGCTAGGTAGATACCTTTAAAGTTTGGTCTTATTCTGGCATCATATCCAGATGTCCTCCCCATCAGTTTATCCAGAAAATCAGAGGGAGACATCGGGACCTGCCGTGTCCTCACAGCATTGTCCACCTCCTTACACTGACCCACACTGTCATGGAAACAAAACACAGATAACACAAGTAATCATCTGTTACATGTTCACATTTTCACAGCAGGGTGTGTATTTTGCTACTCTCCTTGTCAACTGATGTAAAGCACCATAATGAGTCAAGTTATTGACTGTTTATGACAGCTTTGATGTTTGCTATTCAAAATACCTGGGACCAGATCCATAAACACCCTGATGATAATACATGAAAAGAGAACTTTTGAATCTAAAATTTCCAACCAAGGAGTTGAATGATTTAGGAAAGTTTCTTAGGAAAACTGACTTTGATATAGACTAGACAGTCACTCTTAGCTTGGTTACACCATCATTTACAAATTTTGACACACAAAATTGCTACTTTGATAGTGTCAAAGTGACAGGGAATGCGGAAAATCGCAGAATCCAAAATGAAGGACGCCACATACAGCAACATCCAATTTTATGTAACGCTGCTCTGCCGTAGTATGAGCTGCTTAGAGGTGGGATTTACGGCTCTTTGAAGGGAGCCGGATCTTGTGGATTCATTCCTTTCAAAGAGCCGTTCAAAAGACTGGCTCATTTTTATATTTATTCATTTTTAAGAAGCCAGCCTGGGGGTGACTCATTTTATCTGGGAAATAATCACCGGGAGGAATGATAGGGTAAGATTTGCATCAGAATCATTCAAACTTAGACATCCCACCAATATATATGAGTTTGAATTATTCTGAAATATTGATTATAATTTCATTTGGCAATGGCATGTGTGGACTAAATTTTAATGTCTGATCTGCATTCGTTGTAAACATTCCACAAGGTGGCGCCACATCCCTCTGCTTTGACAGTGAGATCACTATTTTGGATTTACCCTTTGTATAAAATGTTTGTGTGTAAATAAAGCTACCTTGACTTATGTTATTCATGCAACACCATCTCCTTGAGACCGCTACTACTGAGGTAGAAGCACTCACGTGAAAGCAGTGTGGACAACTCAGATTACGTCATGCGATATTTGCATATCGCACCGCACGTGCACTCTGCTGCGCTCCTCCCCTTGTGCCTGTTCTCTGTCTCACTCAGTGGAGTAGCAAAGGAGGAGCTTGTGTGTGCATCTGTGTGAAACACAGC
>NTHP01000301.1:712590-793971 GCA_003416845.1 Oplegnathus fasciatus
AAAAAAAAAGAACGGCTCGCAACTGCGAATCGGTTCCCATCGTTCGTGTTAAAGAGCCGGTCAATAGATTTGGTTCGTTCGTGAACGTTACAACTCTAGAGCTGCTCCACAAAAGAGGCATGATTATCTGTCAGCTGTGACACAAGTGGATGTGATACAAATACGTTACCTTGAATTAACTGTGTTAACTTATTGGGAAGTAGTGACTATGTCACTTTTAGCTCTATAAGGTTTGATGAATCAAAAAATATTTTAAATTTTGGGGTTTAAATTACATATGTAAAGTACAATCCTGGGATGGCAATTTATGAAAGGGGATAGTTTTGTCTTTTGTTTTGCATTGACCATCATATCAAGCACTGCCGGTAATCATGGCAGAAAGAACAGGGCCTGGAATAATACTGATCCCATGTTAATCTGAATCATTCACGAATCTGAACTCGAATAGTTGAAACAATTTTTAAAATTTCAGAGTTCAAAAGTCCTAGAATATTCAACATTAATAAATATTGTGCACCATCCACAATAATTCAGAAATATTAGATTATTAATAAAAAATATTATTATTATTATTATTATTATTATAAAAAAGTGAATCCAGCATAAGACCACAACATTCATGTCAGCTGTATACTTTCTTATATAGTTGTGTACTATTTGTTTACTTATTACTTACTTATTTTACAGCATGAATACTCTCACTGAGGTCACACTAACACTGCCACAGCTGCAGTGCGGTGTAGGTATGGAAATTAGCAAATGGATGATTTGCTAATCTGTTCCTGTATATATATGTGTGTGTGTGTGTGTGTGTGTGTGTGTGTGTGTGTGTGTATGTGTGTATCAGACCCTTTTAGATCATGTTTAATTCATTAACAGTTGCTCAGCCTCTCAGAGTGTCAAACAGCCTTTCTGATCATATGGTATCATCATGTTAGTTACATTACCGTCATTATCATTGGCATTAAAGTAACACTGTCATTTTGTACAGACATGGCACAACAATGTGTGTATGTGATGTGGGTGTGTGGGTGTCCTGTGAGGTAAAGCTTGATGATCCTGAAACTACACTGGTGTATGTGTGTGTGTGTTTGTCAGCTGGGACAAGAGGGACCATTTCCAAAAATAACTCACCGCAAGGGTCATACTGCTAAACACACACACATGCAAACACATGCTATTCAGAAAATCCAAGTGTAGTTTCAGGATAATCAACCTTTACTTTGGCATTCGGAAGTCACTAGCATTTAGCCCTCATCTACTCCAGCAGGGAGTAGAATACAGTCCTGAGAACAGAATAAGTGTGTTTACCATGAGTTTGATTACTCATTTAACCTCTTATAAACATGCACTCACTGGCGGTGACAGCAAGAGACAGAATGGTACTCATTCATTTCCAATGAGCTCTGGGAAATGGGGAGCGACAGAGAGCAGTGCGACAGCTGGAGGAGGGATCTTAGTGACTCGGAGACAGGAAAAAGCAGAGCAGAGTTCCACTACAAGCAAAGGAGTAGAGATGAGTGGCGATGCCCAAAAACGAAGGTCAGTATGTTCATCTAATAATCTTCTGCTAAATAAAAGTCTTTTGACTTTAACTCCTATTAGTCAGCCAGTTCTTATCAATCACAAAATAAGAGAAAACTATTGTAGTTGTAGCTTAGTGTATGCTAACATATAAATCATTACATGTACTTGCAGCATCACATATATTCAAACTTGATATCTCATATATGCCCTACTGGCCCCACTGGCACTGCTGACCATAGAATCAAGAAAAAACATTAGACAGCAGAGTGTTTGTCAAGCTCATCATCTCTGGAAACTGGAAGAAAATGTAATGAAATATAAACTTGGACATAAATCTGTTCTCATTGTCATGTCTGACTTCAGCACCGTCTAATTTGGGAGTGATACAATCTCTTGTCCTGCCTTCGGCCAGAGAGCGCTGACACAGAAACACGGTGCTGGGAGCCGAGTGTAGAGCTGCTTCCTGGTTGCTGCATCACCACACACACTCTGCCTGCTGTCTGTGTGAGTCTGCCCATGGATGTGGATGTGGCTGCTAGGAATGTGTGAGTCATACTCAACATCATGTATGTGTGTGTGTGTGTGTGTGTGTGTGTGTGTGTGTGTGTGTCTGTTTGTGTCTGTTTATGTTTCTCTCTCTTAGACGACAGCCCAACAATGTTTCTACCTGGCAGTGGATGCAGGTGATGCTGAAGCCTCTGTGAATGTTGATGCTGGCTCAGTTCCATTGCCAATGTTAGCAGTCGATGCAAATGTAATACTCAAGGCAATATTACTGTAGATTATAGATCAGATTTATTAGATTCCTAATTATTTTGGTGACCCATCTCACCACTCCTTTAGTGTTTCCGCCATGCCACTCGTCATGCTACCATGGACAGCTATAATGGAACAATTTTGAGGTACTTTACTTATTACATATTTCCGTTTTATGCTACTTTATACGTCTACTCCACTACATTTTGGAAGACAATATTGTACTTTTTACCCCACTACATTTATTTGACAACATTAGTTACTAGTTACTTATTTGCAGAGCTACAGTATGGAACTTGAGAAAAGTAAGCAAACACTTGCTGGGGTTTAATAGCAAGAGAAAAAGGAATGGCAATACTGGTAAGCGATCTGAATAAGGAAGCTGGCATGAACACTTTTCCCGCAAAACTTGATCATGATTTGTTTCTCAAAGGAAGGAAAAGACCAAATCCTATGAAGCTTACTCGAGCTTCAACCAGATTATGAGAGACAGTAGTGTATCCATGACGGACGATTTTGAACAATGGTACTCTTGGATGTGTAAGTACAAGATGGAACTCCCTGATACAGTATTAGCTTTTAAACTGCTGGAAACCTCATGCTTGGATATAAAAGACCAACAGTTCTGACAGCATGTAATGATCTGACTTTTACATCGTTTAACTTGATTAAAATCAAGAACCATGGTGACAGCGACGCATGCCATTAGCTCCCATAAATATTGCTACATTTTTGTTTCAGTTTGTTATCTTTTCGTCTTTTTTACTGAAGCACACATTGCCTATGACAGAAATACACTCATCAACATCGGAAAAGAAAGTGCAGGGATTGTATTAAGAGCAGCAGACCTTGAGGCAATCACTGCCCACAACATCTTCTGACCACCCAGCCAGACCAGCTGGACCAAGCGCCACCGAAAGCGGTGTGACCGCCCCAGGAAGAGGGGGAAGAGAGCAGGGATAAGAGGTAAGCAGCTTGGACCTAAGGCTACTCCACTACCCAGCCTACTCCTGGCTAATGTCCGGTCACAGGAAAATAAAATGGATGAAATAAGACTCAGGCTAACTCAGCAATGGGAAATCAGAGACTGTTGTGCACACATCTTTACAGAGACCTGGCTTCATCACAGCATCCTGGATCAAGCTATTGCGCTTAACAGGCGGACCATGTTCCACGCAGACACAGAGAACAGAACACAAGACTCTGGTAAGACGAGGGGAGGCAGACATCAATGATGCCTGGTGCTTGAACGTAGTCAAAGCTGACAGTGTTTCCCAGATGTCAAGTTTTTAATGTTAAGATGCCAGCCATATTATCTGCCCAGAGAATTCACCAGTGTTTCTGCTGTTTACATTCCTCCAGATGCAAATTAGAGAAATGCCCTATAGGAACTGTATGAGGTCATCAGCAGTCATGTGACAAAACAGCTGCATGGTATTTTTATTGTAGCTCGTGATTTTAATCAAACAGACCTCAGATCTGTTTTACCTAAATTCCACCAGCATCATCACACCCCCACCAGGGGAAACCATGTTAACATTTCTGGCAGCTACAAAGCTCTCCCCTGTCCCCATTTTGTTCAATATGACCATATTTCCCTGCTTCTCCTGCCTACTTACACTCAGCTGTCTATAGGCCATCAGAAAAAACAGTTAAAGTGCGGACAGATGAAGCTACAGCAGCTCTACAGGACTGTTTTGAGAGCACAGACTGGCACATGTCCAAAGATGCCGCTACCCAGGAGAACCACATCTATCTTGAGGAATATACATCATCAGTGACATCATACATCAGCAAATGTGTTGATGATATGGTGATCACAAAGACGATAAAATCATCCCCCAACCAGAAAGCCTGGATGAATGGAGAAGTGAGTGCCCGATCCAGAGCCAAAACAGCTGCCTTTCGGTCAGGTGACAAGGAAGCATACAACACTGGCAGAGCGAGACTGAAAGGTGGCATCAAGGAGGAGAAGCAGAGACATCAGGAGAGACTAGAGGCTACATTACAGGCTACAAAAGCAGGAGCGCCCCCATCATGTGCGAGGCCATTTTGCCAGATGGGCTTAATATCGCCATCCCCTCGCTGCAGCGGTCCCCGGCTGCAAACACCCATCCTCGACCGGTGAAAGCGGCGCACACTGTGGATGCTGAGCGTGCTCTGCCTTCACTCCCATCCTCCATAAAAAGAGTAATAATCCACGTGGGAACAAATGACACAGCCCTTCAACAGTCCGAGTTGACCAAATCTGATTTTAACTATTTTTTTAATTTCCTCCAGCACTGTGGAAAGTCTGTTTTTATCTCGGGTCCCATTCCCACAGTGGGCCGTGGTGCTGGTCGTTTTAGCAGACTCCTTAGCCTCCACACCTGGCTTCAGTCCGCTTGTACGATGCATGATGTCGGTTTTATTGACAATTTTAATCTGTTTTGGGACCGTCTGTCTCTTTTTAACAGAGATGGAATTCACCCAAACAAACTGGGCTCTTGAATGCTAGCTGCTAACATACAGCATGCGGTGCTGTCCTCTCCAAGTGATTGACTGTTTCCACTCCATACACCCATCCCGGTCCCTTCTTCTCCTTCTCCGCTGTCATCTCAGCCTTCTGTTTCCAGCGCTAGCCCCCCCTACTGTCCTCCCCTGGCATCAACACCCTCACCGGTTCATCTCCCCATTCAGACTGTTGTTACAGATAGGACTTTCCCTCCAGCGAGATGTTCCGCTGTGCGCGGCGGATCAGACTCCCGACACCTGCGCCCCTTGGCCCGGGCCTCTGCTGCTGTTAGCAGTGGGTCTGTGCCCCTTAGGATGGCGCTGATAAATGCTCGCTCCATTGCCAATAAATCCTTTATTTTAAATAATTTATTTGNTTCCGTCAGAAGCATTCCACTGAAACAGCTCTTCTTAGAGTCTCCAATGACATAATGATGTCTTCTGATATGGGTGAATGCTCTGTTTTGGTGCTGCTGGATCTTAGCGCCGCTTTTGACACTATAAACCACAGCATCCTGCTTGAAAGGCTTAGGCAGTGGGTGGGTGTCTCTGGGAGTGCCCTGGACTGGTTCTCCTCCTATCACTCAGATAGAAGTTTCTCTGTGTCGCTTGGTCCCTATATGTCTGAAACTGCTGCTCTTTCCTGTGGTGTGCCTCAAGGTTCTGTTTTGGGTCCTATTTTTATTTGCTATATATATGCTTCCCTTAGGTCATATTATTAGCAAATTTAAAGGTATCTCATATTGCTGTTATGCTGATGATATCCAGCTGTATGTCTCTTTTAAACCTGATCAAACTGACAAACTGACTGTTTTGCACAATTGTCTCTCTGCCATTAAGGACTGGATGACTAACAACTTTTTACAGCTGAATGCAGATAAGACCGAGGTCCTTATCATTGCCTCAGACAGCATAGTTTCCAGGGTTGCACAGTGTATTGGGTCCCCTTCTTCAGCTATACAGTCCAGTCTTAGAAATCTCGGTGTGATTTTTGATCAGGCTATGTACTTGGATCATCACATCAAATCATTGACCCGCACCTGTTTCTTCCATTTAAGAAATATAGCCAAACTAGAAATGATCATTCACGCTTTTATATCTTCCCGGTTAGACTACTGTAATTCCCTTTTCACCTACCTCTGTGTTGACACCTTCAAAAAGCAGCTGAAAACTTATTTATTCAAACTAGCCTTTACCTCGCCTCGTGCTGTCTAGTGTTTGTAAATTGTGTGTGGTCTGTTATTGCTTTTGTTTTATTGTTTGTTTCTTTTTACTGCTTTATGGTCTTATTTTTAATGTTTTTTACTTTTGTGAAGCACTTTGTGACCTTGCTCTGTGAAAGGTGCTATACTAAATAAACTTTTACTTTATTTTACTTTACTTTTATGCTCGCTTTGATCTCCTCAACAAAGACTCGGCTGTCAAGTCTACTCTGCCTCCAGATGACCGGCCACTGTCTATATCCACAGCGGATGTGAGAAAAACCCTGCAGAGACTGAATATGAGTAAAGCTGCGGGGCCTGATAACATCCCTGGTCATGTGCTAAGAACATGTGCCAACCAGCTAGTTGATGTCATCACTGCCTTTTTAACAGAGGGAGAGTGTTCCACTCAATGTTGGCACTCACCCCCATTCTGATGAAGTGCTTTAAGAAACTGGTTCTCCAGCACATCAAAAACAACATCTGAGCCAGCTTAGACCCTCACAAGTTTGTTTTCAGAACAAACAGATCCAAAGAGGATCCTGACTGCGTGGACGTCCTCCACCCTTCATACACCTTGAAAAGAACACCACCTACATCAGAATGATGTTTGTTGATTTCAGCTCACGCTGAACAAATTTGTGCAATCCCTGCCACGGAGAGAACTCTGTTGTGAAGTTTGCGGACAACACCACCATCATTGGCCGTTGAGACTTCATATCGGGAGAAAATTTACAGTCTTGCAGAGAGGTGCACAGAGAACAATCCACTGCTCAACGTCAGCAAAACCAATGACCTGATCATTGATTTTAGAAAAAAGGAGGCGAAGACACACACACCCTGTCTACATCAATGGAGCTGAGGTGGAGCAGGTGAACAATTTCAGGTTCCTGGGAATCAGCATCACAAAGAACCTGTCATGGTCATCTCACATCTCCACCCTGGTTAAGAAACATCAGAAATGGCAGAATTTCTAAGGACACTTAAAGATGTAGTCTACGATTCTAATCTAAAACCAAATTCAGTGAATATCTCTTCATGGTCCGCTAGCTTTCCATTATGTGTGTGCGCTGAAAAAAAAGTCCCGTGTTCAAACACAGCCCTGGCTCTGTAAACAGGAAACAAACAAAGCAACTCAGGTAGAGCCACCAACCCAGGTTGTCAAATACTGACGCTTTAGCCGCGTTTTCACTAAACACTTTGGTATGTCACCACTTGTGCTCGTGCACAGGACAAACTAATGCTGTGTGTTACTCGCGCGAGTTTGAAGGAGCACTGAAGGGAAGGGTGTATTTTGTTTTGCTGTTGAGTTCAAATATCAATGAGTTTTCTCCAGAATCATAAACTACACCTTTAAGAAAGTAAAATTCCCATGCCAAGTTCTCATCAACTTTTACAGAGTCGAGTCAAGTCAATTTACTTTATATTGGGTAAAATCACAGCAAAAGGTATCTCATGATACTTTACATATAGAGCAGGTCTAGACTGTATGCTTTATAATATTAGCAGAGGAGCAATAGAAAGCATCCTGACTGGAAACATTACAAATTGGCATGGTTTGTGCACGGCCCAGGACAGGGAGAGCTCTCCAGCGGGTAATTAAAACTCCCCAGAACATCATTGGTACCCATCTACAGAGCATTAGTGATATTGGTGAGTTGAGGTGCCTGCCTAGAGCCCAAAGAATACTAATACAATACCCACCCCAGCCAGAGCCTGTTTACCCTGCTGCAAGCAATATAGAAGTATCTGCTGCCGTACCACCAGACTCCAGAGCAGCTGGAGACTTAGAGCCTGAGGAAAGAAGCTGTAAGTACGGAAGCCCTGAGAGCCAAGTGAAAAAAAAAAAGTTTTTCAGGCTAATTCTTTTGAAACAAGTGTTTCTTGTTGTAATACTAATTTTGGCTACAAGAGGCTGAAGTGCAACACTACCTCATGTTCTAGCATTCATGTTTTCTTCCAGGTGAGTTTTATATAAAATTGACTTGACTTGATATAAACTAAGGAATAAGTCTTTTTCTCTTTTTTTTAAAGATGATTTTTTTGGCCAGTTTGCCTTTATTCGATAGTGACAGCTGAAGAAAGACCGTTAGGGTGGGGGAGAGAGAGCGGGAACGACATGCAGCAAAGGGCCCAGGATTGGAATCGAACCCCAGCCGTTGCGAAAATCCTAGGGTCATTTAGACTGTCTGTGGTCTGTGATAAGTAATAATCGCTTTTAGCTTTTTTAATGGAAGCAGTACAGTAATTACATAGTTGACGGAAATGTAACCAGTCAGCCTCAGAGCCTGATTTCCTCGAAACAGCCCAAAACTAATTCCTCAGAAGTGAACCAGGGGTTATCATGGCCCTTCACCCTGAACCAGCGAACAGGAGCATATTTATTCATGAAATAACTAAAACTGTCATAAAAATACTTCCAAGCAAGGTCAACATCACCAATCAATAAAATACGTTCCCACTTAAAATGAAATAAATCATGAAGGAAGGCTTGCTCAATAAAGTGCTTAACATTTCTTTTCTGAACAACACAGGGCTTTGCACGGGGGATTTTGGTGTCCCTGACAACACCAATCACACAGTGATCACTTAGATTGTTAGCAAAGACCCCTGTTGTAGAGTATCTATGTGGCATATTGGTAATTAAAAGATCAATAAGCGAAGATTTATCCAGATATCTGGGGTTAAGACGTGTGGGGCTTTCAATGACTTGTGTAAGGTTAAAAGACAGACATTGAGCTTTAAAATCATCAGACACTGGTGAAAGTCAATCCCAATTAAAATCACCTAACAGGATGATTTCCTTAAAATGGAACTAGATAAGAGTAAGCTAGATTTTGAAAGTATATGACCTCCCCCCCCCAAAGAGACCTGAAGGGGCACCGCCACATGAATTGTCTACAGCTGGAGGACGAGTCCACGAGAGAGCGTTGGGGAGAGGAGCGCAGCGCATCTCATTCACATGTTTGAAAACACCTAACATTATCATAATGAATGTAAACAACTAACATGGCTGTTGTTAGTACTCACAGCGTCACTTTTCAGCCCTTCAACTCCCTCAGTTCTTCTCGCCACCATTGAAAATCCATACTGATGTTGACTCTGGTTTGACCTCTTGCTTTATCCAACCTCTTTTTGGTCGTAGCCATTTCTTCTTCTGTCTTTCTTTCCTTTCTTTGCCATTCTTGTGCGACTAGTTCGCTAGCTTTAGCTGCCTAGCTGCGTAGAAGACGACGGGCATGCGCAGTAAGTGCAGGGTCAGAGTGCGCAGATAGTCAGACGCGTAGCTGGACAGGCAGGCAGCCCGTCCAATCATTTCATTCGGTCCGAACGAAATGATTGGACGGGCTTATTACAGTCCTGCGACAGCCACAGACACTGGACTTTTTTCCTTTTTTGTTAGAGCACTTGAATTATTGATTGCTGTCTGGATGTACAGAGAATTTCAACAAATATAACAAAAAAATGCTTCTAAAAGACATTGCCTATCCAAGCTTTAACAGCAGATTTGGAGAGCATGACCTGTGCAGCAAGACTGGATTCAACATAGATCGCCACGCCACCGCCTTTCCTGGGACGGTCGGAACGATAAATATTGTAGCCATCAATTGCTACATCATTATCCATTATAGATTTTGAGAGCCAAGTCTCGGAAACAACAATTAAGTCAGCACCGGTCAACTCAGCCCAAATTCGCATCATATCCATTTTAGGAAGCAGACTGCGAGCGTTTCTATGTATGATACGCAACCCAGGTGTATTATCAAAATCTGCCAGCCTGTTACATGAAGTTGAGGTACCAGGAGTGGGTTGGATACCAGATAGCAGTAAAAGCATAAAAATTAAGCAGTTCCGCTTAAATTTCAATACAGTCAGGTGACTACAGGAGTTAGTATTCTGGCGTAGGGCACCTGTAGAGTTCATCAAAGACAAGGCACCGGGGAAACAACAGTTCTCCAGAACCCAAAGGCAGTAAAGCCAGTAATGAGAGACAGTTAGAGACAGTTCCGTTTTGTCGTGATGGGCTGTCACAGTAGCTAGCTTTGAAAGCTGAAACTAAGGGCGCTTTCACACCTGTAGTTCGGTGGTCTCGGTGCAACTCGGGGGTGAAGTTGCAACATTGTTGCATTTTTCATTTGGTTCGGTTCGCTTACACACTGTACTTTGTAAAGCGGACCAAATTTTGGAAACAAATGTCACACGGTCAAAACGGTCGCTCGTCAACTGGACAAAATATCCGAGTGAAACTCGCCTACACTTCCGGATCTCAGAAATAATGGAACAACACCAAATTCATGTGGTCTTGAGTTTTCTGGTTTTGCTTTGGTGTTTCCATCAATCAAATGCTTTACAAGAAGGCGAACAACATGAACAGCTGACAAGACAGCGAGTGAGAAGGAGAAGGTGGGCCCTGATGACAGAGAGGGATTATGATGTGTTGTCCTTGTTAGACAGAAGATGGGCGAGATTTGATCATAATAATCTATGGATTTGAAACTAATCATCCGCAATGCACTGTTTTTTGGTTCACTTCCTGTATTTGGTTCGGATCGCGTTCTCACCTGTAGCGAACCGAACACTGTTGCACTTGGAAGCGAACCGAGACCCCCGTTTTCAGGTGGACCAGAGTTCGGTTGTTTGGTCCGCACCAGAGTTCGAATGAGCTTTCACACCACCCCAAACGAACCGGACTATTCGACGAAATGCACCAGGGTTAGATTAAAACGGACCAAACAGCTCAGGTGTGAAAGCACCCTAAATTGCCCATAATCAGGGTTGCCAACTCTCACGCATCTGGCTTGAGACTCACGCTTTCAGGCTCTGTCTCACGCTCTCACGCCACCAAGACAAACCTCACGCCAAATCATGCCACCACTAAAAGCTTATGCTCGACGCAGTCGGCTAGTCTTCTGTGTCAGCTCCACAAGTTGTCACGGTGCTTGGTCGTGCACCTCTGAGCTGCCCACTCCGCGATAGGCTGGCTGAACAGCTTCGCCTCTCCAGACATCTTCTGTGCTTGCGCTTCTTTTACCTGCATTTGAACTTCGGTTGTCATTCATTGATTCACGTAGGCAGTGGTGGAAAGTAACTAAGTACATTTACTCAAGTACTGTGCTTAAGTACAGTTTTGAGGTAGGCCTCCTTGTACTTAACTTGAGTATTTCCATTTTATGCTACTTTATACTTCTGTTCCATTACATTTCAGAGGCAAATATTGTACTTTTTACTGCACTAAAATTATCTGACAACATTAGTTACTAGTTACTTTGCATGATGTATTATTATAGGTTCAACTACCGGCAGTATATCAAGTAATTTGTAATTTTTCTTTCTGAAAATGTGTATTTTCATGAGCGAAACAAATAAAAATGTAATGAAATGAAAAGTACTTAAAATGAGCTCCACCTTTACCAGCTGCAGCATTAAAGTGATGAACACATTAATGATCAATAATTATAATCCAATAATATAACATATATTATTCTGAAATGTACCGTTCAGCATAAGGAGTACTTTTACTTTTGGTACTTTAAGTATATTTTGATGTTAATACTTTTGTACTTTTACTTGAGTAAAAATTTGAATGCAGGACTTTTACTTGTTCTTCTTCCACCTCTGCAGGCATCATGGCCATGGTCATATTCATATGCTTTTTGTTTCAGTACATTCACTACCAGACCAAAGTCACCTGAGACACTGATTTTGAGGTAATCATAATCATCATAAGCATCCCAAGTCTCTTAATTGTATCCACGTTTCCCTAACTTGCGTCTTTTACTTGCATCTTAGTCCCTCCCACTGAGGATGCATGGAGTGACGCAAGGAAACCATGCAAGGAGAGAAGAAATAAGGAAATATGTTTCCATTTCTGATGGCGGCAGCAGCTGATCGCAGCTGGATCAGCTGTCAGCAGTCAGTCTGTGCATTGCACTAATACTAATAAAGGCACGTAGTTATCAGTGGCAGAAAAGCAGTGTTTTCTCTCTGTAGCCTGTTACCTGTTTAACAAACACCTTCACAAGAATAACAACCTGTATTCTGTATTTATACTGTGTACTAACCCTATCCATAATAAAAGTTAATTGGGGAAATAACAGATCATGAAAAGAAAAATCTTTCTAATAAATGAAGAAAGTTGTTTGTGGTCCTTTCGTTGTTCAGACCTACAATTAACACAGATTTTTAACTAGATGGTGAATCAGAAAACAAATCAAATATAAAGAGTGATACACTTGAGTTTAATCCGTTATCTGTCTTCACTCCAGTATGAAACTCCAGTGATGTTGTGATGTATCAGATCAGTCCAATCAACTGCAGTGCCCAAACTACAACTGATATCTAATAAGGGGACGTGTCGGACAGTAAAAGACTTCCGTGAAGGCTGCTCTCGTGTATCCTCGCTCATGGATCCTCAGAGATCCCTCCTCGCACCTCGGAGTAGAAATGACAGCTTTTGGACGGTCTTCAACGTGGACCAGAACAACTTCCGGTTCAACAGAGGAGCGAGGAAATATCAAATAAGAGACTTGAGATGCACCCAGGGTGTGATCTAGATGGGTGGTTTCCTGAGATCTTTTGGAAGATCATGATTTTAGATTTGTTAAAGCTGACTGTCTGGGCCCAGTTCTGACAGTACTGCTCCAGGAGGTCCAGGTGCTGCTATAGTCCTTGTTGTGTGGGTGACAGCAACACCAGGAATTTAGGAATTTAACTTTAACTTGATCCAACAGTACTGCTAGGTCATTAATGCATATGTTAAACAGAGCTGGAGACAAGCTGTTGCACAGAAAGATGCCTCTCCCTTGAGTGAAGAGATCTGTAGTTTTGTTGTCAATTTTTACTCCACATTTATTACTGGCATACATTGACTTAATTATGTCATAAAGTTTACCCCCTACACCGATTTGGAGAATTTTATAATATAATCCCTCTCGCCAAATAGAATCAATTTTCAATCAATTTTAAAATCAATGAAACATGCAAAATTTTGACCCTTGTTTTTTTGGTGTACGTGATGACTAATTAGAGAGTGTAGAGTACATGGTCAGTAGCGCTGTGATTTGGTAAAAAGACAATTTGCCCTTTACTCAGGACATTGTGTTCCATAAGGAAGGCCAGCATCCGTGCATTGATAATACTGCAAAAAAACTTCTCCAGATTACTGCTCACACAGATGCCTCGGTAGTTGTTAGGGTCCAATTTATCTCCACTCTTATGTATTAGGTAAATAAGCCCCTGGCTCCAGATCTTCAGTCCAAATGCTGAAGAGTACACACCTTGAATAGAATTCAATCAATCGGGAACTTTTTTCCTAACCAACAATATCAAGAGCCATGTCAGGCTCAAGCCATGCCTATGCTTCTGAATAGTATGCTGCTCCAGATATGTGCTCTCGAGGCCTGGCACCACTACCTGATTTATAGTGGGTGGGGCTCTGTGGGGTTGTCAATTTTTTCAATTCAATTCAGTTCAAAGGCTTTATTGGCATTAAAGTTTCAAGAACAATTTTGCCAAAGCATCAAAATATAATACACAAATACAATACACAAAAATAGTAGAATAAAGTACTGTAAATAATAATAAAATAAAGATAACCATATGTACCATAGGCCACGTCAAGATAATTATTTGTCACATTCAGTGATGTTGCTTCAATTATGTGGCCCTCAGTTTGTGAAATGCAGTTACATATTGTGCAGCTAAGTACGTTGCATGTCCCTCTCCTAATAGAATCTGTTGTCTCTCTCTCTCTCTCGCTCCCCACACTCACACATGTATACACGTGCGCAAACATGCACACACTGAAACATGGTTGTGTTGAATATGCGTCCCTGACAGACATACACACACACTCAAACCCATGGTGCTGGCAGTGGGATTGAGGGGTGATGAGATTAAGAATGCAGGCCAGCTGATAGTACATTGTACTAGCTATGCACCAAACAGCTGTGACTGTGAGTGATGTGATATAAACATTACTCAAAACATTTTCATCCTTCTTTCTACTAGGATCACGTCTATGCATTGCCTGCATCCCCCACTGGTCTAAAAGGCTAGACTCAGTGAAGCCTTGGCTAGGGTGGAGAGTCTGGAGCGAGAGATGAGGAATGTGAAGGACCGAGAACGGAGGGCAAAGAACATGGTGCATGGTCTTCTGGAGGATCTGAGGGGGAAGAACCTTATAAATGAAGAGCTGAAATTGAGGCCCGATTTCTACTCAGGTAAAATGAAAATAAAACTTTGAACTTTATGTACAGTATATCTTATGTTTACACTTTCCCCATCTTCGTTAGAGTTCGTAGTTATTATTTCAAGGCCACTTACTAATTAGTCTGTGCTAATCCCAAATGTTTTCCCAAAAGCGTCAAACATTTTGGGTTTTAAAAATAACTACAAATTTGTGTCATTTGCCCTCAGTATCTCTGACTAAACTGCACTGCAAGTCAATGGAGCAAAAGTTCTATTACATCTATTGGTCACCGCCCTAGCCGGTCACCCTGTGTGTCATGGATATTAATTTTCAGTGAACAAAGTTACTTGGTGCTCTCTTTAGGTATCTTGGTTTGTCATGATCGTAGTCATGGGGGTCATCATCAATATTGACACCCTGATGTTGATGATTCCTGAACAGCTACAATTGCAGTGATACAGCTGCACTTATTGATTTAGCCAGGATCACTTTGAGTTCCTCTTCAATTCAATCAGGGCCTCAAGTAGGGATTTCAGAACTTCAGAAGTAAATTTTCTTTTCAAAAAAGTATTTGTCATCTGAAAAGAGAAAATATCTGTATTAAATGTTGTGTGTGTCTGTCTGTGTGTGCATGTGTGTGTGTTTGTTTCTTAGGGGCTGAAATAACAATCCTTCTGGCAACATGGCAGCATAGGATGAGACCATGTCCCTATCTGCTGTTGAGATGTCCTCTGCTATAGCAGCAGAAGAAATTGAAGAGCTTCCATCCCCTTTTGTTAACATTTCTACAATTGTGTGTGACCATGGGTACCTACTAACCCGCTTTGGTGGCCTTGTGGACAATGCCCTTATGTACATGTCCACTTGATTCTTGCATACAGGCAGAAATTAAAGCTCTGTAAACCTGTTGTGAGGACATCAAAGCAGTGGGTCAGTGAAGCCATGGACGACCTTCGGGCATGTTTGGACTGTACAGACTGGGATGTTTTCAGGACTGCTATGAGTTCTGGATGAGTTCACAGAGGCTGTGACGTCATACATCAGCTTCTGTGAGGACCGCTGTGTACCATCACGCACCACGGTGAGGTACAACAATGACAAACCCTGGTTCATAGCTAAGCTCAGACAGCTCAGGTTGGAAAAGGAGGAATCATTTAGGAGTGGGGGCAAGGACAGGCTTCAAGAGGCAAGGTACAGGTTGAGCAAGGAGGTGAGAAAAGCTAAATAACTGTACTCTGAGAGACTACAACATCAGCTCTCAGGAGACTCTGGCCCTGTCTGGAAGGGACTCAGATAGATCGTCAGCTGCAAGCCTAAAGCCCCCCACTCCATTAACGACTTGCACCTGGCCAACGACCTGAATGAGTTATACTGTCGCTTTGATAAACAGTGGAACAGTCCTGATACCATCCCCCATGGCTCCATCCACCAGCTCCCGCCCATCAGTCCCACCTCCCCCACCTCAACAGGGGCCAGGGCCTCTCAACAACTTCTCACCTCAGAGGCCCCCTCCTCCCACACCACAGTGATGTCCCTCTCTATCTTGGAGAGAGACGTTAACAGGATGTTCAAGAGGCAGAACCCCCGCAAAGCAGCCGGACCAGACTGTGCCTCTCCATCCATCCTAAAGCACTGCACTGACCAGCTGTCTCCGGTGCTCATGGACATCTTCAACACCTCACTGGAGACATGCCATGTGCCAGCCTGTTTCAAGTCTCCACAGGAACCTATGCCAGGATTCTGTCTGTGGACTTCAGCTCTGCCTTCAACATCATCATCCCGGCTCTGCTACAGGACAAACTCTCCCAGCTGAACATGCCTGACTCCACCTGCAGGTGGATCACAGACTTCCTGTCTGACAGGAGGCAGCATGTTAAGCTGGGGAAACATGTCTCCGACTCCCGGACCATCAGCACTGGATCCCCCCAAGGCTGCGTCCTTTCTCCTCTACTCTTCTCCCTATACACCAACAGCTGCACCTCCAGTCATCAGTCCGTCAACCTCCTGAAGTTCGCAGATGACACCACCCTCATTGGACTCATCTCTGATGGGAATGAGTCTGTCTACAGGTGGGAGATTGACCATCTGGTGACCTGGTGCAGTTAGAACAACCTGGAGCTCAACGCTCTAAAGACAGTGGAGATGAGTGTAGACTACAGGAGGAACCCAGCCCAACCCACCCCCATCACCTTGTGTGACTCCCCAGTTGTCCTTCCTGGGGACCATCATATCCCAAGACCTCAAGTTGGAGCTGAACATCAGCTCCCTCACCAAAAAAGCTCAGCAGAGGATGTACTTCCTGCGGCAGCTGAAGAAATTCAACCTGCCAAAGACAGTGATGGTGCACTTCTACACCGCCATAATTGCGTCCATCCTCACCTCCTCCATCACCATCTGGTACGCTGCTGCCACTGCCAAAGACAGCTGTACTATATTTAAGCTATGCTTCTGACTCGCACAGTACTTGCTGTCACCTTTTCCATTCTTATATTTTTCTACTTACTATGTTTATATGTCATGCACCAATATATCAAGTCAAATTCCTTGTACGTGCAAACCTACTTAGCAATAAATTTGATTCTGATTCAGAAGTTTGCTGTAGTGGTGTGAGTTTAAAGAAGCATACCGGCACACTGATGAACTTACAGACACAGAGCGGATCTGAACCGGTGAGCTGACCCAGAGCAAATGAAATGGAACCACTTTTACACAGTAAACCAGGGTTGGAAATTAGCACCCGCCACCAGAAGAGAGGAAAGGCACTCAGGAGCGTGCAAAACCGCCCTGAGTCCTTTACATAGAAATCAGTCCACTACGGTCGAGTAGTAACGAGTGTTACGGTCACATTTTTTAAGTTATGTTACAATCTGTTCACACCAGGGGAGGCTGGTCCATAGAGGCAGATGTTGCTCCTCCTCTATTTTTGAGAAGCAAGAGGGAGATCAAAATATAAAAAAGAGTAATTGGTTGAAATAAACCATTACCAAAAATTTATAAAATATTTTTTCTCTCTTCTTTGGAAAAAATCCATTATTGAAATTTTGATGAAAATGCTTCAACAGCGATACCTGCAGGGCAGGCGAGAGGGGGCAGGGCAGTCTGAAGTGGTGGTGGTGGGCAGAGGAGGACGTGGGCAGCTGTCCCTCTCAGGGCAGGATCTCTTGTATCAATTTAATGTACTTCAGTTTTTTTCATGTTAATCTGTGATTGGCCAAAACACGTAAAACGATGCTCCAACGAAGGACATCCTCCCTAACCAATCAACATCCAAAACACAATACTGACATCGCGTTGGTCCAATGAGAATTTCTGAATGTCATCTTCAATTCTCCACCACTATAAAGTATGGGAGTGTGACGAACTGGTGGTAAGTGATATACAGATTCGGGCTGGACCCACGGCGGGACTACAGTGGCGTGCAGCAGCCTGACGTGCTGCTGCACTCTGCTCACCCAGGACTGGATCCCGGTATGGATGACGGACTGCTGAACGGGCTGCACGCCATGGAGGATGTTCAGGTGAGTCAAAGATCACAGCTGAGATTTACATTTTGGGATCACTTAACTAGATAAAGGTAAAACTACACGCTGCTTCTAAGTCAAGTGTTTTCAAGTTGGGTCCAGGGAGTAATGTTACCAGGGTCCGTTGACAACAGGGAAAACAGGAAATATGCCACTGCAGTTATATTACAATTCATCAAATATTATCTCAATAACAGACAAGGGATTTATGAAGCGTAATCATAAATTTAACTGTTCACATTTGCAACAAAGATCATTTTACAATCAACCAAAACAAACATATTTAATCCACGTATAGCCTACAAATGTTTACATGCCAAAATATAACCTTAGCCTGAACGCAAATGTACGGTGGCCCTGAGAGCTCAACGCACAGCAACTTAAGAAAACACATGCAAATACACATAACACAAGCAGATTAAACAAAACACAGAAATGCTGCAAACACAAAAACGCTGAAAATACAAAAGCGCTGCAAATACAAAAACGCTGCAAACACAGAAACACTGCAAATACAAAAACGCAACAGTTTTGTTTTAAATTAGAAGAAAATTACAACTAAATTCATTTAAAACAGTTGAAAAGTCTCTGTCTTTGAATTTTCAGAACATTGGGCACATAAATGAAAGAAGAGATGATGATGATGATGATGATGATGAGCAAAATCTCTCAAAATATCTCTTACAATGTGCACATTAAAATGGAAGACAACTTCTCAGCATGTTTTTTCAAATGACATCAATTAAGTGTGTGGTTTAGTTGTGAAAAAATCTAAAGTAGGCTTACGGGAACAATAAATCAAACGCACCCTTCCAAGCGCTGTGTTTGTTTAGGAAGCAAAGATGAACACTGGCCTGCTTCTTGTTACATCTCACACCCTTGATAAATACTCTATCTTCTGCATTAGGCCTGTATGGTTCATCTGGAAACAACAGGATTGAATAAAATTATGTTGTTTTTAAGAAATCTTATCAGCCATTGTTTTACTGCTTAATTTTGCGTTGAACATAAGTAGAGATAAGCAGCCAACTAGTGTAAAATAACATGACGCCATGGGTTGGTTTTCCTCCTGTCCTTGTGAAATAAAATAGCCTATTTTCCAAAATAATCATGCTTGAATATTATAGATCTTGTTTTATTATTTTTCACATGCAGTTACACACTGCCGGTTAAAACAAGAAAGTCCTGAACTTACATACCATTTTCCATTCACATCCGATAAAGGCGGAGCAAAAGGCTGGACTTTGAGTGCGCAGCTATTGAAATGCTGCATACATTTTAGTGATGAAACAAGTGTGGGATTGGTCTCGCTCCTTCTTAAAACAGAAATAACACTCCGTACTGTGGTCTGTGCTGGACTTGAACCAGCAACCCTCCAAGTCCCCATGGACTGAGCTACTACCGCAGGAGTAGTGATAGGCACTGCAAAGTAGTGGTTTGCTGAGACTTAGAAACTGTGAGCTAGTCCTCTCATTGTTCAAGTAAGCTTGAAACTGGTCTTGTGTATATGTAAACCTAATAACCTGAAACACATTATGAGCTGTTAGAGCTGTTAAGGAGGCAGGTTCACCATCTTCTGGCGCATTGTCAAAGTATCCATTTCAGAATATATTGTCCACTTTTTCTGTTCCAGTAAGTTTCTTTCTTGTCGATATTTGTAAAATTAGTTTCACAGTGACCTGTATCCACAAAGTGTCATTCCACTGAAGAGGTAATGCTACCTCTCAGTAATATACCACAGTGAATGTTTAGTTTTCTTGATGTTTTCCCCACATACTATACAATAACATTTATTGCACGTTTATAAGTGAATTACATGAGTTCCATACCATACATATCTTATAGATCCCTGTATTTGTAAAAAAATAAATAAATAAATGCTCAGTACTCAACTTGTTTGTGTTTCGGTTCAGTGCATTCTGTCTGACAGTTTGACCTGGAAAGAATAAGCAATGTGCCCATTCTTGTTTGATAACTGAACCATGCTAGTCAGTGGAACAAATCCATCGTAATCTTTCATTCATTTATTTATTCCACTTTACTTATTCTGTTACTAACTCTCTTGTCATTGCAGACCCAGCCATTCCCTCCTGCCCTCCAGAAACCCCTTTTCTGTTGGTTTCATCACCTGACTTGCTCCACCTATTCACTCAACTGCCTCATTTCCCTGATTACCCCAGTAGTATTTATACCGTTCCACTTCCGCTTGCACTCAGCCAGATTGTTTTATGCATCGTGCTAAGCATTCCAGTATTCCTGTTTCCTGCCTGCCTGACCCCTTTGCCTGTTTTCCCAGACTCAAACCACTTCGCCTGCCTCCCGCCTGGTTAAGTTTGCCTTTCTTATTTGCCTGCCTGGTTTTGACTCCCTCGAGTTGTGCTTGTGGGTTTTCAGCCAATTTGGCCAGAATGAACCCAGCCAACTCTGAGTCAGTAAGGCAAGAGCTGTTGGCCCAAGCTGGTGCCATCCATCATTACAAGCAGCAACTTAACTGTGGGGGGCTCTCCAGGAAGCCTCTGCATGCCAAGACAAAGCCCTGGATATAATCCATGAACAGATCCAGCTGTTTTCTCTCACTGGCCAGCCCCCAGCAGTGCCTACGGCTCATCCATTCTCCAGGTACCTGTTGGCCAATCCTCACTCACTGCTCCCTGAGCTTCCAGCTTCAACTTCTCTCTCAACTTCTCCCAGTTGGTGTACATTATCACCCAGCTCACCAGCCAGGCACGAGACTGGGGAACAGCCGAATGGGAAAAGTAGCCCATATACTCCTCAATTCATTCCTTCACCGCTGAACGCAAGAAGGTCTTCAATCATGCAACTCTAGGCAGACAGGCCACCTGGGGGGTCTTCAATCTAGTCCAGGGCCGGCAAAGTGTGGCCGATTATTCCATCGAGTTCCGTACTCTGGCAGCGGAGAGAGTAAGTGGAATGCACCTTAATTTTACGGTGCTTTCTATGATGGACTTTCTGATGTTATAGAGGACGAGTTGGCTGCCCGAGATCTCCCCTCCAACCTGGACAACCTCATTGCTACCACTGTCCGAGTCAATGGACATCTCTGGGAGCACAAGAGGGAAAGAGCCCTCAGAGCCCATGCAACTCGGTCACACCAGGTTGACCACAGTGGAGTGATAGCGCCATCTTTGGGAGAACTGCTGTCTGTTGGGACAAGGTGGCCATTTTGTCTCCAACTGTCCAGTAAAAGGAGAGTAGGGCCATATGGTTTCCGCAATGTGGAAACACAGACGGAATATCAGAATTTGATAATAAAAATGGATCAACTGTAAAACGCGGAGTAGTGTGGAATTTGCCAAAATGTTGATGCAATTTATAAAAATCAGGGTTTTCCCTACCATTATAAACGTTTTTTTCACAGTGCCTAAGCCGAATGAACAGAGAAAAATGCTATACTGCTATGTTTTGGTGTAATTTATGGCACGCTGCTTCTGTTCTCTGCTCTCTGTGTTGGTGTTCACCGAGGGCAGGGCTCAGCTCCTCCTCCATACACACACACGCACAGTCATGTCGAAGGGGCCCTTCTGTAAGTTTTGCCAACATACGATTGACTGGACCCGTAAGCCGATGACCACCTACAATCAAAATCTCACATCAAAAACTGAGAGAGGCAGCGCACTAGCAAGAGTTCAACACTTCAACAAACTCTCAGAGGTGCAACTACATCGGCAGATGCGAGTTGGTTGAAGACTTCGTGGCTGTTTGCGCGGAGTCAGATATTCTGTTGGAAAAAATGAAAAAGCTCCGTTTCTGGTCAAGCATTGTAAATAAGGAGGCACATTGTTGGAATGTGAGAGCTGTTGCGTTAGGCTACATCAAATTCATTGATATTCATTAAATTTTCAATATTTTCTTATTGAATTGTTGAAATTTTATTCATCCACCACATGATTAGACACTCTTTCTGATGACAAAATGTGCTTAAATCGTAAAACACAGAATTCAGAAAAATTTAAATGGAAAACACAGAATTTGGGAAAAAATAAAACGGAATCTGGAAAAAATTCAAAAGTATTTCATGGGGCCCTAGGAGAGACTCACCAGTCAGTCGACTTGATCTCCTGTTTCCAGTAACAGTCATCAAGTTGAGTTTCCTGAATTCTCAGGGGTTCCCCCAAGCGCCAGTTTTTGAAGGTGTTCAACAAAGCATCCCTTCCGCCATGGCCCTATACGACTGCAGCATAGATATCCTTCCAGGTTCGACCCCCCCAAGGGCCAACTTTACTCCCTGTCTGCTTCTGAGACCAAGGCCGTGGCTGCTGGGATTATCCATCCTTCATCTTCTCTGTTCCCAGTTAACATGCCACCCAGGGGTGGCGAGGACTTTGGTGACAGTGATTCTGGTGGAGCTCAATGGAGTCAGATGTCAAGGAGTTTGTCGCTGCCTGCATGATCTGTTCCCAAAACAAGAACTCACAAGGGCCAGCAGCCTCTTCCTGTTCCTCATCAGCCTTGGTCCCATCTCACTTTGGAATCTGCCACCAGCCTCCCACCATCTGACGGTAATGTTACATACTGGATAGTCCAACCCACAGCAATTTCGATATGGTGAATACAAATGGGAAGCCTGAGCATAAAGATCCTCCCATATCAGCCCCAGTTTGGGAGCACTTGGGACAAAGAGTATTGGATCAGACAGAAACTGTGACAACTGCTCAGCCCAAGATGGATTAGGTTATGTCTCAGGGACTAGAAATATAAAGCATGTCAATACTACCTCCTGAGTGTTGCAGGCTTATCCTGTTTCGGCCGTAGTGGTGTTTCTTTCTGTTATTACAGCCATAGTGTTGTGTTTCTTTTTGTTCTTTGTTTCAGGAAGCTAATCGACTAACTCCTCCTATCAATCAGTGGCACCTGATCCACCTATAAAAGGCCCTTCCTCCACCTCCCACACTCTCTCTCTCAGCCAGCAGACTCTGCAGGAGCAGAGTCTCCCCTCACCACACTTCGTTTAGTCTTTGTTTTTTCTTAATTTACTTAATAAACCTCATTTGATTTACTAAATTTTGTTTTCTTTTTTCATGTTGCTTCCCTTGAGCCTAAAGTTGCAGGCTTATGCTAAAATCATTTAAATTCATTTTTTTCCTCATCAATCCACACTCAATATGTATAATATAATAAAATCTAAAAAAATGTAAGGGGTCTGAATATTTTCTGAATGCGCTTCTGAATAGACTACATTACTACACAGGGACACTGGAAGTCAGTCACAGTTGGCAGTGAGAAGGCCGGTCTATATAATGATGTCAGCAAACTTGAATACCAACATATTATATGTCAGAGCAGCCACAGCAACTATACAGTCAACAACATGGAACTAATGCATGAGGACTGCAAGGAGATGAAGATGACGAGACAGCGACAGGGCACAGGTGAGAGATGTGAAGCACGATCAGTTAGTTCATCATAGTTTATAACAATGCAGTGCAGTGAGGATTCTCTCTCTCTCTCTCTCTCTCATCGAATTATATTATGTTGAATCCAAGTCTACTCTGAATAATTGTTAAAGAAATAATTGTTTGTTACCTGTAATGCAAAATAAAGAATTACACGCATGTTCCTTCAGGACACACACACACAAAAAAACCACAGCAAGATGGCGCTGAGGACGGCTGCCTTGTCTCGAGCTCCTCCTCAATTTTGCTTTTTTTCTGTTTTGTTATTTATTTTGGAGTTTTGTTAAACATCGCCCAAACAAGCCCTATCACACAATATGATAGAGAACAACTTCTGCACATCAAGTCAGTGGTGGGCAGCACTTTTTCACCCCGACCAACGAACAATGGGGAATTTCCATGGCTGGGATTACCTGTTGCGGTACCTGGAGAGTGGAGGTGACGAAGGAAACTAGGGTCGCGGGCCAGGGTCCTGTTCAGGCTGAGAAAATGTGAAAACCGGCCTCCTCTGCCGAGTATTCTTCTGGCTAATATTCAGTCACTGGATAATAAGCTGGATGAACTCCGGTCGCAGGATGGCTTTTCAATGGGACGTTAAGAACTGCAATGTTATGGTTTTCATGGAGACTTGGCTCGACCCTCCGATCCCTGACTCCACCACTGTGCCCGAGGGGGTCTCCATTTACCCCCAGGACCTGACAATACAATCGGGGAAGAGCAAGGGAGGAGGTGTCGGCTTCATGGTCAACAACCAGTGGTGCTCAGATGTGGAGATTATTTTTATGGGCTGTTCTCTGGACCTAGAGCACCTCATGATCGGAGGCCGACCTTATTATCTCCTGACGGAGTTTACATAGGTCATTCTCACAGCTGTGTACATTCCGCCACACGCTGACACCAACAAGCCCTGAACGAGCTGTGTGGAGTTATTGACAGAACAGAGACCTCACGCACGGAGGCTGCTTTTATTGTGGCTGGAGACTTTAACAACACCAACCTGAGGAAAGCCCTGCCGAGATATTACCAGCACATCAGCTGTCCTAAGCGTGGCGAGAACACACTCGGTCATGTTTACACACCTTTTCAGGACGCATACAAGGCCCTCCCTCACCCCCCATTCGGCAAATCAGACCACGTCTCAGTTCTGCTGCTGCCTTCCTAGAGGCAGAAACTCAAACATGACAGACTGGTGACGCGGACCATTCAGCGGTGGTCTGACCAGTCAGACTCAGCTCTAGGTGACCGCTTTAGTACAACAGAGTGGTGTGAGTTTCAGGACAACAACATGGACACATACACAGAAGCGGTCACTGGCTTCATCTGCAAATATATCAATGACGTTGTACTGAGGATTACTGTACAGACATTCCCGAATCAGAAGCCTTGGGTTAACGGAGAAGTCCGTGCAAAATGTGAAGCACGAACCGACGCCTACAACTCAGGTGATTTGGAGCAGTATAGGAAGTCCAGGTACATGCTCCGGAGAGCTATTAGCAGTGCTAAGAGACAATATAGGGACAAGGTGGAGTCTACTACCAGGGCTCCAACACCAGAAACATGTGGGCTGGACTTAAAACCATCACTGACTGAAAAAGGAAAATCAGCAGTGCTGAGGTAATGTCTGCATCTCTCCCAGATAAACACAACACCTTCTATGCACGTTTTGAGACCTGTAATATCCAGGGCAGATGTGTTTAGATTACTTAAAAGGATTAACACACGCAAGGCACCTGGACCTGATGGCATCCCTGGCCGAGCCCTCAAGGCGTGTGCAGATCAGCTGGCAGATGTCTTCACAGACATTTTCAACCTGTCACTGCTCCAGTCTTTAGTCCCCACGTTTTAAGACCACCACCATTGTCCCTGTCCCCAAAAAGCCCAAACCCCTCTGTCTGATCGACTACTGCCCAGTAGCAGTCACCTCCACCATCATGATGTGCTTTGAGTAATTAGTCAAAACATTCATCACCTCCTCCCTCCCTGACTCACTGCACCCACTTGCAGGCCAAACAGGTCAACTGATGACACCATCGCCCTAACCCTCCACACTGCCCTCTCCCACCTGGACCAGAGGGACATATATGTGAGAATGTTGTTCATTGACTACAGTTAAGCATTCAATACCATTGTGCCCTCCAAGCTCAGAGACCTTGGGCTCAACACCGCCCTCTGTGATTGGATCCTGAACTTCCTGACTGGTAGACCCCAGGCTGTGCGGATAGGCAGCACCACATCCTGAACCCTGACTCTCAACACCAGCGCCCCTCAGGGCTGCGTTCTCAGCCCTCTCTTGTACTCCCTGTTCACGCATGACTGCGTGGCCACCCACAGCTCCAACACCATCATCAAATTTGCTGATGATACAACCGTCATCAGCCTGATCACCAGTGACGAGAGGAAGTCCTGACATCTTGGTGCCAGGACAACAATCTCCATCTCAACGTCAGCAAAACAAAGGAGCTGATTGTGGACTACAGGAAGCAACAGGGAGAAGGACACGCCCCCCTCTCCATCAATGGGACTACAGCAGTGGAGAGAGTCAGCAGTCATTCTGTCAGAATGCCGGTCGAAACTGGTTGTTTAGCCTACTAATGCGCGATGATAAACACTGATAAAACCATGTTCATCACACTGATTGAGTGCCAAACAGCTCAGTAGTTAGTGACAATACAGTAGTAGGTAGTAACATGCTGTTGTTATGTTTTGAACACACCTGATGCAACTCACCAGCCCTTACTGTTGGATCAGGGCTTGAGTATTAGCTGGTTCAGGTGTGTTGGAGCAGAGAGAACTGGAAAATGAGCAGGTAGGGGTGCCTGGAGGTCTGGAGTTGGGAACTCAGGGTCCAGGCTATAGGCTATTATTATTAACTATAGCAAGTTTTGTCTTTAAGCTTTTTGGGCATGATCTATAGTAATAATAATGGTCCAAAATGATGTGAAATTGCATAGTGTTAAGTAAAAAACCTTCAAATTTTCTTGTTAAAAGTTCCCTGTCAACAATTAACAAACCGCTCACTGATGTTATGGAAAAGGGGATTTAATTCTGCCATGTTAAATTAGCATTTAACCTTTAGTTTTGTTGTGTATGATCGCATCCCCTATGGGTCCGCATGAGGAAAGGACAAGGCATGAGAGTGAAAATATTGTGCTACTTGGTGAATTAAATTTAAAAAATGGACTGAAATATTCCTGCAAATGCAGTGGTTAAGTTCAAGTTCCGAAATTATTTTATTAAAGTTCATTATTCTATAAATGTTACTTTAACAGCTTCAAGAAATGGCTTCATATAGGCCAAACTGTGGTTCGTGATTTATTTACATGAATAAAAACGTTTCAAAAACATTCTCCCCTCTGATTTTTTCACAAATCGCACCCTGATTGTAAGCATTGGTAAAACGGTATAAACCTCACTGAATGAATATGATAATAAATGTTTATTTTCTATACACTTTGAATCCATAATATGCAAGGGTTTTCACAGTAGCCCATCTACTGTAAACACACCTGTCATTGTCATCAGTTTATTGGCCCCGAGCAGTGGAAAAAAAATCAATAACACAACAATAGTAGTTAGTAACATAGTACTACTTATCGCGTTATGTTTTGAACGCGTAATTTTAGCATAGTTTTAATTAAAAAACCTTCAAATTTTCTTGGACCCCACAATTGGGGTGCTGAGCCTTAGCCTCTCAGTGGAGAAAACGAACACCAGGCAGTCGCTGTTAATGATAGCTGTGGCTCTCATGAATGGAATGCAGCGTGGCCTCCCAGGTCAGGCAGTGCCAGTGCCTGTTGAGCTCCAGCTGGTAAGCATTCTCGGCCTGCCCGTGAGTCCCAACAAGCTGCACGATGGCGAATAACTGCTGGTGGCCGCTGCACTTCTCCCACTTCTCCAGCTCCAGCATGAAGAGGAAGCCGAAGCAGGACTGCATCATCACCAGGTCCACCGTGCCCAGCAGGTTAATGTCCATGGACAGGAACACAATGTCTTCCCCTGGTTGAACAGCGCTGTCCGGTATTCCAGGATATAGCCAAGTTTCAGTGAAACAAAGGACATTACAGTTCCTGATATCCAGTTGGAAACAGATGCGGGCACGGAGGCCATCCAGTTTATTGTCCAACTCCTGCACACTGGCTAGCAGGATGCTAATAGAATATCCATGTGGCTGGGACCGCAGCCGGTGTTGAATCCCTCCTCGTTCGCTGCCTCTGTGTTTCCTCCCATGTTGAGGCGAATGCATAGATCGAAGCAGAGGTGGTCTTGCTTGTCTTTGTGGTCGGGTCGTAGCTGGTATTCGTCCCCTCCATCTTTTCCTCCATGTTTACTCCGATGTGTACATTTGAAAACCTTAATCAGCCAGGCAGCAGAGTCGGCAGGAGGAGAGTCCACAAAGCCATAAGTTGACCATTTCCTCACCTTGACGAGTGACTCGCAGTTATACGCCATCACTGTCCAGCACCACTCACAGAAAGCACAAGCAATACTCGTAAAAAAAACCCAGAAAGAGCACAAATTTGCTCAAACTGAGTGGAGTTAACGGAGAGGCAACTGGAGAGGTCCGCGCCAACGTTCTGACATGTAATATTTGCTACATCATTATTTATTCGACAAATGCATTTCCATCGACTAGTTGTCGCATAAACCCTTTATGGACAAAAGGAAAACAACACCCCAAGGGAGTGTAAAACCTTTTTAGTGATATTATTGAAGTTTTGTCGAATTTTGCCACTTCCACCCAGCCTTTCTAATTAGATAATTTGCATAAAATGCTTGGATGGAAACATGGCGTTGTGTTACCCTGTTGCATATTAACTTTTAAAAATAAAATCAAGCATCCTTCTACATTGTGTGGGCTGACCACTTTTTCGTTACATTAGGTCGGCCTACACAACAGTTTTAGAACAAACTATTGAAAATAAATATTATGTGCAGCAGAGCCAGAGGTGAAACATTCTGTCCCAACGGCCACGTGAGCAAACTATTTGAAGCGTGACACTCCTTTACCAATGGCTGTATCGTTCAATGAGCAACCACTAAAATAAACAACATGGATTTAGGCCAAGTTGCAAAGGTAAACACCACAGCACCCCTGTGTGGCATAAAATGAAGAGAAAAAGACAATTAAATCGTTAATTGCAATTTTTTGTATGACAATTAATCATCACCTAAATTTCATGATTATGGCAGCCCTACTGGAAGGGCACCCTACAGGCGGCTACCTGGAGGAACTGTCAGACACTCTGGCCTCCTTGTCTGCTGGCCTACAGCATGCTAGTGCTCCTCAGCCTGCTAGTCTTCTAGGCACATCATCCCGTTTTCTTGCACACTGGGCCACCGTAGAGGGCACTTTATCATGTTTTATCTACCATAGCGGCATCCAAGAGGGAGGCCACGAGTGCTCTTCAGTGGTCTGTCTGACAGATGCTCTGCCTCTGATCAGTGCCCTGATGTCTTAAGTTACACTACTCACAAAAAGTTAGGGATATTCGACTTTCGGGTGAAATTTATGGAAAATGTAAAAAGTCCATGCTACAGTGATATTATATCATGAAAGTAGGGCATTTAAGTAGAAGCATGCAATGGTAATTTCTTCATCTCAAACAATTCATTGAAACAAAAGCTAACAACAGTGGTGGGTATACCACAACAAAAAATGTCAATGTCTCAATAACTTGTCATGTGTCCTTGAGCATCAATTACAGCTTGACAACGACGTCTCATGCTGTTCACAAGTCGACTTATTGTCTGCTGAGGCATGGTATTCCACTCTTCTTGAAGGGCTGCCCTCAGGTTATTGAGGTTCTGGGGTGCGGGGTTACGACCCTCTACACGACGACTCAGCTGATCCCATAGGTTTTCTATGGGATTCAGGTGTGGAGAAAGTGCAGGCCACTCCATCTGAGGTACCCCAGCCTCCAGCAGCCGTTCCCTGATGATGCGACCTCGATGAGCTGGGGCATTGTCGTCCATGAAGATGAAATCAGGCCTGTGTTGCTCATGCAGAGGCACAATGACTGGATTAATGATGTTATTCAGGTAGTATCAGCTTGTCACAGTACCATTCACAAGGTGTAGGGCAGTTCTGTATTGACTAGACACACCTGCCCAGACTGTAACACCACCACCTCCAAAGGCTTGTCTGGTGTGTGATATCTGGTGTTCCATATGTGGTATCTAGTGTTCTATATGGTTTACCTTAAGGGTACAGGTTGAACGGTCACATTCCATAGGAAAGTGGGCCTCTTGGTCCCTCTCGTTCTTCCTGATATTCCTCTCCTTAAATGGGATTGTTTTGGTCTATAGCTTACCTCATCTTNTAACAACTACCCTATATAACTGGGCAGACAAAGCCGTTCCGGCAGAGCGATCCATATTGGCTTCGGATCCTCTCACAGGCATCCATGGTGCTTGTTTTGATGCTGTGCTTTTTGTAATAAACCTTTTTATACAAGTAAGTCGGTGTCAGCGGAAATCTCTTCAACACATCTTCACATCATCGCTGCTTAATAAACAACAGGTGACAACAGTGGCTGATGCATAGCGTTCTCCTTGACGTCTCTGACAGCGTTGGCGGCCCTTGCAGGTCGTCTAGCAGGAAGACCGTGCTGATGTAAGCGGTTTCGAATGGTCTGACGTGACACTCGGGTGCCTCTCACCTCCCTTAAACATGCCTGGAGTTGAGTGGCATTCACCATCCGGTTCCGCAGGGCACTGTTCACAATAAAGCGGTCATCAGCATGGGATGTGGCCAAAGGACGTCCACTTCTATGCCTTTCTGTGACTCTTCCAGTCTCTCTGTGTCTCTGTTGCAACCTGCTGATGACACTCTGTGACACTCTAAGCTCAGTGGCAACTTCCCTCTGAGAACATCCCGTTTGAAGCCTCGCAATGGCCAGGTACTGTTAATCGATTGTTAGGTGTCGTCTTGGTCTCATGATGTCAAAATGTGAACAGCATGATGAAGAGGACTGTTTAAATACAAATTGTCATTGAACCAGAACATTTAGTGGTCGATTCATGGATCAGACACTTGTTGTGATTTTTGCGGTTCATCACCTTGTTAGAGAACAGCATGTAATGCAATGAGTACTGAAACATTGAACAGTTGGACATGTGCATTCAAAAGTTTAGAGAAGGTCAAATTAAGTTCACCTGTAAAGGTTATAGTGCATTTTAGGTGCATTCTGAAATTTCATCCGAAATCCGAATATCCCTAACTTTTTGTGAGTAGTGTACTTTGATCCAGTGGGACACCTGAAAAAAGTCCTCAATGTGTTTCACGTGATAGAAAAGTTCCAACTTACTGTGAGTCTGCCTCACAAGGAATCTAATAATGGACTAATATATATGATAATATCCTCTTTCCCACCACAGCAGTAAGAAAGGGGAAAGCATTATATAAATGTACACTTTTTTATCAATTGATGGTTTTTATAATGTCTGGTTTTAGGGGGTGCTGCAGGCCCCTCAGCATTCCTACTTTCTGCATCCATGTTACTACATTCCGTTTGTTTTATTTTGCACAGTCTTTGCCTTCTAATAGGTTCTATATGTCACAGTCTGCTCCTCTGTTCCCTCATCCAGCCACTCCCTCTTGCACTGCAATCATCTCATTCTCCTCACCTGAGCTTTCCACCCATCTCCTCACCTGCATCTCATCCCTCATCAGCCACTCACCATATATACCGGTCGTGTTCCTTTGTTCTTTGCCAGTTTGTAAAAGTTACGTAAAAGGACTTTATGCCTGCATTGATTATCCTGATCCTGCCTGCATGCCTTTCTACCTGCCAGTAAGCCAGCAATAAAACAACTTTTGATCTACTTCAAGCTCTGCCTCTGTCCTATCTGCGCTTGGGTCCTTCCTCTGCTGCTTGTTGTCTGAGGTTGTAAAAGTACAAACTGGCCAAACATGGGCCTAGCGGACAGAGACTGTTCTGTGGAGGAAGTGGAGGAGGCACTCGGGGTCATTTCGTGTCTCATGAACCTTTGCAAAGACTATGACATTCGGCAACAGGAGGCAGCTCTGTCGCTGGCATTGAATGAGTTCTCCCTTCATCCTGGGCTAGCGAGGCAGCTACCTGGTTTAAAGGAGGAACTGTCAGACACTCTGGCCTCCTTGTCTGCTGGCCTACAGCATGCTAGTGCTCCTCAGCCTGCTAGTCTCCGGCCTGCTAAGCTCCTGTCTTCACCTCAGACTGCACCCCAGTGTGCTAGCAACCAGCCCTCACTCCAGTCTGCTCCTCGGCCTGCTAGCTTCCAGCATGCTAGTCTCCTGTCTGTACCTCAGCCTGCTAGCAACCAGCCTGCTAGCTTCCAGTCTGCACCTCAGCAAGCTAGCATCCGGCCTGTTAGCCTCCAGTCTTTTAACTCCAACCATGCTAACACTCAGCCTGCTATGTGGTCAATTAGCCTTGAGGTTTTGAGCCTCCAGCCAAGGCCAACCTGACATCCAGCAGTCTCCTTGGGAGGGTACCCACCTGGCGATTTTCAAAGGGTCCCGTGGAGGCCACAGAAGGAGTCGTGGTCATCAGGGCTCCAGATGTCATCAGCAACTTCCGCTGCCCAGTGTCCCAGAGACTCCACTGCACAGCTCCACAGAGACTCCACTCCTGTCTGGTTCCCAGTCGGTGGTCTGGCCGACACCTGCTCCTGGTTCCCCGTTGGTGGCCTGGCCGACACCTGCTTCTGGTTCCCCGTCGGTCCAGCCCGCTGATGCCAACCTCAACTTTCTGGTCCCCTGTCGGCTGTTCACCCCAATGCCAAGCCTCAACTTTCTGGTCCCCTGTCGGCTGTTCACCCCAATGCCAAGCCTCAACTTTCTGGTCCCCTGTCGGCTGTCCCCGCCAATGCCAAGCCTGAACTTTCTGGTCCCGTCGGCTGTCCCTGCCGACTTCCAGCCTGAACTCTCTGACCCCTGGTCCGTCCCTGCTGATGCCCTGCCTGAAACCCTGTCTGCCAGTTCCAGATCCAGTTACTGAGATGCATCTGCCTCCAGTTCCTGAGCTGCAGCTGCCTCCAGTCCTTGAGCTGCAGCTATCTACTGTTCCTGTGCTGCTGCAATCCACTGAGCCTGAGCTGCAACAGTCACTAGTTCCTGTGCTGCAGCAATCTGCTGAGCCCGTGCTGCAGCAGTCGTTGGTTCCCGAGCTGCAGCAGTCGTTGGTTCCCAAGCTGCAGCAGCCACCGGTTCCCGAGCTGCAGCAGTCTCCTCTGGCTGTGCTTCAGCAGCCTCCTGTTTCCCTGGCTTCACCGGCCTCCTGCTCAGCACTCCTTCCGCTGGCTTCCTTCTCAGCACTCCTGTCACTGGCCTCTAGTCCTGCTGTCCAGTCGCAGACCCCAAGTCCTGCGGTCCAGTTGCTGGTCTGGCCTCCAGAGAGGATCTGAACACAATCGTGCCAATGGGAGGTGGGGGCTGACAAAAACTCTGTAAGCCATCACCTGACCTCTATATGGAAACCACTGGGAGTTAGAGAGGCATTGAAACATGCATAAAGTTCATAATATTGTTCATATTGATCACACCTGACATTCTACCTGTAGCATGTGCAGATGGGTGAGAAATCAAAGGAAAAACCTGAATAAATGAGGGGGAAAATATAACCAATGCAGATGCTTCCATATAGGCATGGTTTGGGTCCACTTATCCCCTTAGGGGGAAGGGTCACTGCAAATCAATACAAAGTTATTCTGAGAGATCACCTTTATACTTAAATGAAACATTTCAATCCTGATAGGAAAGGTTTCTTCCAGGGGGAACCAAGCCTGCATGGTTTGATGAGTATGAAAATGATGTGAATCATATGCTTTGGCCTTCGTAGTCACCAGATCTCAACCCAATTGAACACCAATCGCAGATTTTGGACTGACGTATTAAACAGCGCTCTCCACCACCATCATCCAAACACCAAATGAGGGAATATCTTTTGGAAGAATGGTGTTCCATCCCTCCAGTAGAGTTCCAGAGACTTGTAGAATGAATGCCAAGGTGCACTGAAGCTGTTCTGGTGTGTAGAAGAAAATGTATTACGTCATAGTTTTTTTTATTTTATTGTCTTTTGCTCCTGTTTTCTGTATGGCAAGTTCTGTACTGAGACAAAACTAATTTGCATTGATAGAGTGAAACCGTTTGTTTTGTTGTGAGGACAGCCCAGGCAAGCCCTGTGAGTCACGCCTTATCTAGCACGGGAACTGAATTTAGTCTGGGTCAGGTCAGAGACGTACTGATGCAATCTGTGTGTGAGCTTCTCTCCATGCTGCATGAATGCTCATTATAACCATCTGTTTTCTTCTGAAGCTTAAGTAAAGATTCTTTTTTTCAACCAAGTGAAGTTTTCTTCAACAAAAAGATTTCTTCCACAGGTGGCATGTCGTGGCCCAACACCTTACTAAGACACTTTATGTGGGTTTTTCCTTTAATTTGTCACCCATCTGTATATGGTTTATCAGATATTAAAGTAGCAATAGGCAGGTTTTTTGCTTTAACTAATCATTATGAAATAAATGTTGACTGCACAATGTAATGGCTGTAGAATTATAACACTATCGGCATTTAGATGGATTAGATGGTTCCTACAAGCCTCTGCTTTCTCTATACAATGCTCTCTGCCACCGGGTACGATCTTCCGTGAAACCCAACTCGTCACCTATGGATGCTTGGTCAGGACCCCTTGGCGTCACTTTAATGCACTGGGTACCCCTTTAGAGTCATTTTTTAACATGCCTGACCAAGCGTCCATATGTGACGAGTTGGGAGTGAGAACCATCGCTGTCGCAAAGACAACTCAGTTCAAACTTTCAGACTCACAAGAGGGTCCATAGCAAGAAAAAAAAGAAAATAAGACACACAAGATATAAGCCAAAGACAACCGGATCACTCTCTGTTTTCCTCAGAGCCTAGCAACTACCAACAACACAGGACACACTGCATTTGACCAGGTCTCTCTTGAGAATGAGACCTGTGTCTCAATGAGATTACCTGTATAAATAAAGGTTAAATACATTTTTTTAATTTTTTTTCCAAATTTCCGTGAATGATCAAAACCACTTTGGAAATAAGAGAAAAGAAAGAAGCATGTTCACTGAATAGGTAAAGTGAAATGGTCATAATTTTATATTGAGTACAACATAGTTTGAGTATTGCTTCACGCAAACAAGTAACTACAGCAGGGAATGGCATCAGGGTGGAGGGGGGAGTAGGAGAAAAACTCTTAGCGCCTCCTTCACAGATTCATAACTCAGTCAAATCTGAACACATAGATATGATACACATTTTCAGATTCAGCATGACTTAAACTTTCTGAGGACATCATTATATCGAATCCATCCATCCAATCCAGCGATCCATTGCAAATAAACGTCCATAAATCCGCTTAGAAATCATAGAGAAAGTAAGAAGTCCAGAAGTCGCCTGAGAATCATCACGTTTTTAGGTTTTCTTCCGTATCAAAGTAATCCAGCAACAGTTGTCTGCACACTAATGGGTACACTGCAAATAGTAACTGCTAATAGCTAATTTGGCATACTTTTAGTGGTGCTAATTTGTCAAAATGCAAACAAATATAGCCATAAAAAAAATGGGGCTTACACAATCAACGGCCAGAAAATATGTTATCACCGTCTGACTGGTACCATTATTTTGGTATGATCCAGTAACATTATTCTATGGCTGTGGGGCTGGTAGCTAACGGGAAGAAACCCCTCTAGAAATTGTAAGAATATGCCAGAGCAGAACACAGCGACAACTCTGTGGTTAACCCTATACACAGTCCAAAGGTCAAACTCCCCTCTAAACATCAAAGTTGCTGGTCCTTTCTCACAGTCGTAAAGTGGTGAGGCAATCTAGCCAATTACTTAGATAATACAGGAATTTTATTTAACCAGGCAAGTCATTAAGAACAAATTCTTACAAACAAAAACTTATTTACAATGGCGGCCTGGAACTGTGAACTGTACAAAAAAGGTGATCAAAGCCTTTCTAGAGAAGGGAGAAGACAACACGACCTTCGCAACTTACTGATAAGGGGCCCCTGGAGTGCTTTTGACATAACCCAGACCTCCAGACTCCAACCTATAATGGTATACGACCACCCTGGAATGTCCCCTCCTGCTTCATCTCTCGTCCCCTCAACTAAAGAAGCAGTTATATTTCTCAAATGCTACAATGTCATGATATTATTACTTGGTCTTCTTCAGACGTGAGTGTGTGTATGTCTGCCTTTAATCCCAGGAGAGAGGTGGAGTGGAAACTCATTTGAATCTAAGAAACTGATGTATTAAGTTATTGTAGCCTTTGTATCTTTCCCAGTTGTTGGCTGTACATGTATTTACACATAGACCCTACATATAGAAATATATGATATACAGGTATGGATCAGATGTTGTATGTACATACGTCAAACCTGAGTTAATGCTGTCTGATAGGTATTACAGGTGAACAATAAGAGTGTTTGATATCATTCAAAAGCTAAAGAAATCAAATCTTCAACTCTGGAAGCATTAAATATGTAATAGGTTTCAGTAATTCGGTTGAAAGAAAATTAAGAACAGAAGAAAATATCAGATCAGAATTACAGGGTGGAGATGAAGTTTTGCGCCATTGACACCCCGCCTCCTCACAGACCACTATAAACAAGAAGAGGTCTCTCCTTGTGTGCTCTCTTCTCTGATGCCCCTGGTCTGCTGAACTTGGTTGAACTAAGCTTCTGAAAAGGGGGGCGGGCCATGGGCCTGTAACCCCCAGAGACCAGCCCCTGAGCCGCACTGCACATGCTCCAGGCTGCATCCAGAGGCCTAAACTCTGAAGGAGAAATCTCCTACGAAACCCACTTCAGCCCGACGGCTGAACGCCCGTATTCCTGACATGACCAAAAGTCAAGGTCAAGGTGGTCAGGCACGGTGAAAAATGGGGTACTCAGTACATTAAAAAGTGACGCCAAGGGGTCCTGACCAAGAGTCCGTATGTGACGAGTTGGGAGTGAAAAAAATTCATAATTTGTATAAAACTGAAGTCTCAACTTCGGCTATAATCAGTAAATCAGTTAACAGTAAACAACAGAACTTAACCTAAATTAAATTCATCTTCGGGGCATCACCCCTTGTAAAAGTGACCGCTATACTATACACACAAAACCATGGGATCAAGTTCTTTATGAATTCAATATTTATTAAACTACTAAAATACACTCACAGAACTAACAACTGCTAGACATATAAATGAATAAATGCAACCATGAATAAATGTAACCATAAGTAAGTTCACAGAATATAATGATGAACATAATGAATGAATGAGGACCATTTTATACCAGATGGCAGAGAGAATTAATATTTCATAGTATATTATTATTATTATAAATCTTTTAAATTGTGGTAGCCTATTATTAAATTCATCAAGTAAGTTTTTAAGTTCATCAGGTAACTCTTATCTCTGTCTAAGGACTGAAGAGGAGGAGGAGTGAGAGGGATCAATCAGACACACAGGCACACTACTTTAGAGCATGCAAGATTTTGGCATTTCAACATACATTTTCCTTTCTAGTAAGCTACCATCAATTTACTTGTTAAATACATGCATATACACGTTTCAAGTTTTATTAGCTCCTGAACAAGACCAAACATCCCATCGTTATCTTTAATAGATCAGCAGTTTTATGTAATCTGTTACTTTAAGTCCACACACATACAGAGTTTGATGAGCAAACACAGACGATTCCTTTGTTCTCTGAGTTCAGAATGGTCAAGTGAAACCTCCTGGAATCATCTTGAATGGGGTTTGAGCCATCAATTTATGACCATTGTAAATTAAGCCAGTGTACTCCCAAGTTCCATTAGAGACCTTCTTTTGAGGCCTGGTGGGTCATGATTTATGCCCAAAGGTCATGTAAGGTTGGACATCGAGGGGAGGTTGATCCATGAGTTTTACCAGAACCTGTCTTGACACAGAGGGCTCTGTGGACAACGACTTCAGAGAAGATTCATTATTTCTCAATAACAGATGTAGATTGTCCATTATGAGTTTATCAGCTCATCACGCTACATACCAACCAGCTGATAGAGATAAAAGGGAGCTGCACAACACATCCCTATAACTGGCAGTGCCAGAGCTGAGCACAGACCTAGGAAGGATCCATTTGAAATATTCAACAGTTGAATAACTGAATCACAAGAAATTATACTCTACATGAATATACAGCATAAATATAAAGGGCTTATAAATAATGACACTGTAATATTGATACCTGTCTTAGAAAGCTGCAGACGATTCCTTTCTGGGGAACAGCAAAATTAATTTCTCCAGACTTTATTGCCTTAAAGCTACAGTCGGTAGGATTGAGAAAAGAGTGGACTTAGCTTGAAAATTTGAACGAGTACAACTTACAAGTCTCTTCCCCTCTCTCTCCGCTGCACTCCAGCTCACCTCCAAAGCCCCTCCCCGCAGAGTTGCTCAGTCTAATTCTTTCTTTTTAGCTTGCTTTTCTTCATTGGTCTTCTTCTGTTGTCTTCTGGTGGTTGTTTGTCTGCCATTGCGTCCGCTCACTGAAGATATGGCAATTGACGGAGTTAACGCATGCACGGGGGAGGAGAGCTGCCTGCAGCGTGTGCAGGAGCAGTGATTGACACTCCGTCAGATACTCCTCCTGGCTTCAATTTATTGTTTTGATTCAGGTGCAGTGGATTTGTGCAAATTGCCTTAGGAGCAGCAAGTGGAGCCAGAGGAGCATGATTTTTTTCACAGATTATCTGTCTCATGTACTACTGCCAGGACATAGTGTCAGTTTTAGCAAATATGACTGAAAGCTATTTTTAGTCACCTACTACAACTTTAAAGGTGAAGTATGCGATTCTGGAGAAAGATATTTGAACTCAACAGCTAAACAAATACACCCCTCCGTTCAGTGCTCCTTCAGAAGCTCCCCCCAAATTCATGGACGTGCATTGCCAAGGCAACGACACTAACAACTAGGCTAGCTGCCCAAAATAGAAATATGGCAGGGTAAGTTACCCTCAATAAGTGATGTTACACCGCTGAAGATGTGTAATTCCAAGGAAAAGAATGTGAGGACTGCTGTAGCGAGTAAAATATTTTTATAAGTTGGTTGGTATAAGTTGGCTAGGTAATATCTCCAATGTTATTTACGTTTCAGTACCATCTCGTGGCTCGGTCCGAGTCACTGTTTTTGTTTCCCATTTACAGAGCTAGGGCTGTGTATGAACACCAGAATTTTTTTTCAGTGTACACACAGAATAGACTGCTGGCGGACTGTGAGGAGATATTCGCTGAATTTGACAAAAATGTACTGGATTAGAATCGCAGACTTCACCTTTAAAGTAACACAGTAATATCAGACTCAGACACACAAATCCCAGAGGATTCAGCATCAGCATTTATCTGAACCTTTTGGGCTAATAAAAGTTTTTATATTGTACATTAATAGTATGCACCATTCTAGTATAAACCTGATCATTTATTTAACTTTAACTATTTAATTTAATTAACTATTTTATGCTGCAGGGGTCTACTTCCATATCTACCTAGTGAAGTTAGACAGATGTCCATAACTGATGCATTAATAGCTGTTGGGCTGCAACTGATGATAATTTTGATTATTGATTAATCTGAAGATTATTTTCTTGACTAATTGATAAAATGGTGTACAATTTGTTACAAACTGTTGGGAATCTGTCCATGAATGTAAAGCCTCAAATACTCAAAATGGAGACTGAGCACATGGTTCTTTGTTCGAAGAACAAAAGGAGCCATTTTGACTCAATATCCCAGGATGCTCCAGGTCTTTCACACCTCTGTGAGAAACCCCACCCATTGACCCAACTTCCAGCAGTCATTGGTCAAGCTGACACAGGACCCATGACCTCATCGGGTCATATATAATGCTCAAAACTTCCACCTTTCGAGCTCTCTCTGCTCTGCAACTCAACTGAGGAGCAGCCCACTGCTCTCCTCTTCCTCCAGAGCTCTCTCCCTGGGGTGTGTGGCCCAGTTGCCCACCTCTCTTCTGCTCCATTGTGTTCTACACAAGGTAGACACACTTTCTGAAGGCAGCAACGCGAGGGCCTGCCTAAGATCCCTGAAACTAAGTTAAACTTAGACCTGAAAGTTATTTAGCGCCAGCAGCTACAACACAAAGTCTTCTAGCTAATTCTTCAAGCAACAGGGGCCACAAAGCAAGTTAGCATACAGCTGCTAACTCTGCCAGGACTGGATTCCTCTGGCCTGTTTGGAACAGTGTACAGCAAAGACTGCTTTGGACATCAGAACCACAATTCTTCACAACCTGGCTCATCAAACAGGATCGCCAGCTAACAAAGCAACAGCAACGGACCCCTTTTCCAAAAGGGTTAGGGTTCAACTGGGCATAGCATAGCGTAACACAGCTAAGAATAAGGCTATTCAACTTTTGTATGTTGAACTTCATTGTTGTGATGTGTTTTCATAGTTCATTGTGTTTATAGATGATTGGTTAGCCACTCAAATAAGTTGATGTTAGTTTTGCTTCACGCATGTACCTTTAGAGCTGGAGTTACATCCATTAGGCTATCTATTATGTCTTGCATGCAAACTAACTATACTGTTTAACCTGGCACCACATTAGACACACACTGACCTTAAACACACACACACATCTACAGAGTGAGCGACACCACGGTTCATGTCTGATTCAGGCTGGTGTTTCAAATTCTCCTGCCTGTTTCGCCAGTTCCTTTGTGTGGCTCCTCATTTTCAGTGCCCTACATGATCACTGAGTCCACCATTGTTCTTTGTCTCAACCACAGGGTCCACCATCTTAGCTTTCCTCCCGGTGGCCATCTTTGACTCCGTCATCTTTGATTTCTTTGTTTACCTTAAACACATGGTCCCACCAAATGGCAGCCACCTTTGAGTCGGGGGGGCCAAGATGGCGCTGGTGTGAGCAGTTGCATGGACTTCAGCTGAGGAGCGACACTTCGGGTTTTCCTCACTAATATGTTGTTAAAGTTTATTTAAGTTGCAAATACCTGAAGTTAAATGTCAACTTAATTGCCAAAAGTTACCAACTACCGGCTGAAAACCCTCTCTCTTGTAACAACGTTACGTCTTGGCACTAACTTTTTGAAGCTAGCATTAACGTTAGCTTAAAAATGGAAGACCAAAAGCAAACCTCCATGGTGGAAGAACTGACGATAGAAATGGAAACTGACACCTCAAAAGAAAAGAGGAACATAAGAATGACTCATTCCTATTCTTGCAAATCAAACGAAGATGGCGAATGTGATTCTTACCCCAACTCGCCGGCCAGGAACGAAACAGCTAAGACAAAGAAAGTGAAGATGAACCCTGATTATGAGTTATCTCTAAGTGAAGTACAAGATAACATTATTCATGTCCTGACAACCAAAACTAATGAAATCAACAAGAGCGTGGATGACCTTAAACGCATGGTGAACAAAAATACTATGAGTATTGAGGGCCTTAAAAAATCCATCGACCACTGCTTTCTGGAGGTATCTGATCTAAAACAAGAAAACGCCATACTAAAAAGTAAGTGCAATGGCCTTGAGAGGAAAGTTCTTGAGGTCGAACAAAAAGTCAGTGACACTGACTGATACGGCAGAAGATGGAACCTGAGGCTATATGGCATCACAGAGAAAACGGATGAGAACATTCGTTCAAAAGTGAAAGAAATTTGCAGAGCTGATGTTGTTGCTGCCATTGATGTTGTTCACCGACTTGGACGTCCGAGGGAGCCACTCAGAGGTCAAAATGCAACACCGCGCCCGGTAATACTGCGTTTCATCTCCAGAACAGTGAGGCACACCATGTGGAGATCCGCAAAAAACAACACCTATCTGAAAAGCAACTACCTTCGCTTCAAAGAAGACCTGACAGCCGCAGACAAGGCCGCTCGGAGCCGTCTATGGCCAATTGTGGATAAAGCAAGAAAGGAGGGCAAGTTTGCCTTCTTCCTCGGGAATCGAGCCTTCATAGACAAGCAGGAAGTATTCACTGACTGATATGGATTCTGTGCTCTTCTGACCAGCATCTCTGCTCCAAGGAGCAGACAACAGGTGTCAAGAGTAGTGTCAACCTTGAAATGTGAGGACATGCCGTAAAATGTATTTTTTCACATTATATTCAGAGAAAGGACAAAGATGCATGAACAGGGGGTCTTTGTTTTTCTTTTTTTGTTTTTTTTGCTAGGACTCATAAATCCAACAGCAGCCTATTATTAAGTTTTCTTGTTTTTGCTCCCGGACACTTGAAACGACCTCCTAAGATGACATAAGTTTTTTTAGAAACTTCGATTGCAACACAAATTTTTGTTGTGTGAGGAACCCTTTTCTGTTCAACAAAACAAAAGGCAAACGTTCAATGTCAGTTTCAGTGTTGTCATTCAATGCCATGAGATTATGTAACATGTTGAAGAGGAAATCTATCTTTTTATATTGTGCAGGGAAAAATGACGATTTTTATTTTGTTCAAGAAACACATTCTACTTTGGAAGATGTGAAATTTTGGAGGAGTCAGTGGGGAAAAGAGATTTGGTTTTCTCATGGTAGCAGTCAGTCAGCAGGGGTTGCTGTACTTCTAGGTAATTTCAAAGGTCACATTCTAACTCATGAGGTTGATGATGAAGGAAGGTGGATTATTTTGCTTGTAGACATTTAACTAACTCAGTTTATCCTTATAAATACTTATGCTAGTAATGATAAATACAATACTGCCCTATTTTTAAATCTTGAAATGAAGATCAACCAGCTAACTTCAAAATTCCCGTTTGCTAAAGTTATTTGGGGAGGTGACTTCAATACCATTTTTAAACAAACAATTGACTGATGGCCACCAAAAAAAAAGATTCTATTAATGAACTACATAATGTGTGTTTATGGTTAGATCTTATAGATATTTGGCATCACAAAAACTCAGACCAAAGAATATTTACTTGGAGCAACAAAGATCTTTCACAACAGTCCAGAACTGATTTCCAGCTTATCACTAATGACATTACTAATAAGGCTAAGGATGTTTCTATCGATCCAGTAGTGTTGACTGACCGTAAAGCCATCTCAATTAAGATAAATATGAATGATCCATGCACTAAAACAATAAATAGAAATGACTGGAAACTTAATAAATCATTACTAGAGAACAAATACTTTAACTAAAAATCTCATAAAATCATTAAGAAATATTGGAGACAAGTGGGTGTACTCAACAATGTGGGATTATGCTGGGAATTAATGAAGTTTGAAATTAGAAATTTGGCTATGTCATTAGGAGAAGAGATTGCTCAAATCAAGAGGAAAAACGAACAAGAAATAATTATGAAAATCCTGGATTGTTCTAAAAAGCTAGAGCTATCATCAAATGAGGTACTGGAATTATCCAAACTACAGATACAACTAGATAATATTTATGAGGAAAAAGCAAGAGGAGCTTTTATAAGGTCAAGACTTAAATGGATGGAACATGGTGAAAAGTATTTTTTCAACTTAGAAAAGAGAAGAAGAGAAATGGCCACAGTTGGTAAAATTATTATTAATAATATAACCAATGAGAATCCTGACTATATTTCACAGTATGTCGCCCATTTTATCAAACAGTGTATGCATCTACTCACCCATGTCCTTATAAAATCCAGTCATTTCTTGATAATGTCTCCAGTAATGTCAAGAAAACTGATAACCAATTTAAAGCTTTGTGTGATGATCAGATCACTATTGCTGAAATAAAGGAAAGTATCAAAGGTCTTAAAGATAACCGCTCCCCTGGAAATGATGGTCTTACCAGTGAATTCTACAAGGCCTTCAGTGAAGAGCTAGCTCCATTCCTTCTCTCAGTAATTAATGAATCATTAAGAAAAAAAGAACTTCCTGCATCACTTAAACAAGGAGTTATCACACTCATTCCCAAACCCAATAAAGACAAGCTACACATAGATAACTGGAGACCCATTACTTTACTAAATAATGACAAGAAAATATTTGCTTTAATTCTTGGTAAAAGATTGAAAACAGGATTAGAAAAAAATATTGATGAAGAGCAAACTGGCTTTATGCGTGGTAGGAATATTCACAACAACATTAGATTGATTCTGGATATGACTGATTATAATCATCTTATCTGGATGAGAGCTTTGTACTATTCATTGATTTCTATCAGGCCTTTGATACTATTGAACAGGGTTTTATGTTTAAAGTAATAGAATTTCTTGGTTTCGGTGAATTGTTTTGGAATGCTGTCAAAACACTTTACAATGGATGCAATAGCTCATTAAAACTGGCTCATGGAACAACACAACGATTTCAACTTCAAAGAGGTTTAAAACAAGGCTGTCCAGTCTCCCCTTTTCTTTTCTTGTTGGTCACTCAAGTAATGGCATCCCATATCAAAATGAGCAATTTTCAAGGGATTTCACCTTTGGGGAGAGAATTTAAAATTTGTCAGCTGGCAGATGATACCTCGTTGTTTTTAAGGAATAAAGATGAAATTCTTAAAGCATTACAGTGCATTGAACATTTCTCTGTTGTATCTGGTTTGAAGATGAATACCAAGAAATTAGTCCTTTTCCCACTTAAGGTCTGTAATTTGTCTCATATACTTGACATAGAGGTAAAAGATACTGTCTCATATTTGGGGATTACACTTTGTAAAAATGAAAAAATAGGTACAAAATTGAATTTTGACCCAATTATTAACCAAACCAAAAGCAGGTTTAATATATGGTTATCTAGAGATTTATCATTACAAGGAAGAATTCTTTTATCAAAGTCTGAAGGCATTTCAAGGTATGTATATGCATAACTTTCTTTAGATATACCAACTGAATTTTATAAAGTACTTAATTCACAATTATTCAATTTCATCTGGAAGAATAAACCTCACTACTTAAAAAGAGATATTTTATATAACAGCAAAGATAATGGGGGCCTGGAAGTCTTGGATTACGAAACATTCAACAATAGCTTTAAAAGAAATTGGCTTATAAAACTTTTAAATAACCAAAATAGCATATGGAACACCTTTCCATGCTAATGGTCTATTAGCATGGACCATGGCCTATAAGCACAACTTCTCTCCACAGATATTACATATGGAACAACAAAGATATTCAGTTTAAACACACAACTCTGTTAATACAGAAATGGTTTGACAACAATATCACTCAAGTTCAGCAACTTTTGAATAAGGATGGGTTATTATTGTCTTATGGTGAATTTTTGAAAAAGTTTGAACTACCTGTTACACCGAAAGAATACGTATTGGTGTTTGATGCTATTCCAGAAGGTGCTTTACAGGTTTTGAAAAACTCTCATGATGATACAACTCCGTCATCAGATTGGAAAAGGAATATCTTCATTGGTGATTTAGATGTCCTAAATAAAAAGTGTAGTAATAAACAAATCCGAAATACCCTTGTTAAGAATAATATTCCTCCAATGCAAATGTTCTGGTCCTCTATTTATGGTAACTTGAATTGGAAAAAGGCAAGAAGAATATCAGACAAATACTGTATTAACAATAAAAGAGGTGTCATTTAAAATTTTACATAGAATACATCCTGTAAAGCACATTCTGGAAAGATTTAAACTGAATATTAATTATTCTTGTGATTTCTGTGGTCTTAAAGAAACAATTTTTCACTTATTTTTCCATTGTATGTATTCCGAAATATTTTGGATTGATATGCAAAACTTTCTATGTAGAAAAACAGGTCAAATAGCTGTGCTTTATGGTAGTGATATTTTAAATTTATTTTGAAAATAACTCAATGGACAAAAATGCTAGATTTTTAATCCAACTGTTTATTTTTGGCAAATTCCATATACATAAAATGAAATGGACCAATAGAAAACCAAACGTTACCTTATTTCTAATGGATATTAACCTCTATTACAATTCTCTAGTCAAGCTGAAAAATAGAAAAGCAACAAAGACGCAAACAATATTTGAAACATATAAAATTATCGAATAATTATTAATCTATGCTGCTGAATTTATTTTTTTATGTATTATTTTGCTTTTACTGAGTGTAAAAAGCTTCTTGCACAATGTTTTTTTTATTATATTTTTGTATATCATAACTGAATTCCCTGGCATTTTGTTTCCTCTTCTTGTTATTTCATCTTGTTTATATGTTACTGTTATTGAGTATAACTGTTATCAATAAAGTTGAGAAAAAAATAAAATAAAAAAGCCACCTTTGAGTCCGCCATTTTGTAGTTTCCCTCAGCCAGCACATGGCTGAATCCTCCACTGAGCCATTGTTTCCCTTCTTGCATTCACCCACACATACACACATATACATCTGTATATAGTACATTTAGTTAGACCACGTTGTTTGTTTTACTTTTGTTATCTTTAAATAAATGATTGTGGATACATGCTGGTCTTTTTAATGTTGCACAAGAGTGAATGCTGTCAACCTCTTCTATGTAGAACTCAAAATCCTTCAACTTTACTAACTATTGATAAGGTCATTTGGGTGTAGTTATTAAGTTAATTACTAATCAGAGTTCCAAATTGATATTTTAGTATACTTTATGAAACTGAATCAGTGAACTGGCTATCATTATTCCCTTTACGAAAGGTGGTGCCCCGAGGTTGGGCTTAACGCCATTTAAGTCCAGTTATTTAGTATAATTATTAATTATTTCTGATAGCCATACATATCTTGTACATCTTTAAATCATTGATCCCCAACAAAACTAAATTGGTCTTCGAAACTGTTGTTTTGTCCAATGGCTGGTGAAAGAAAACCCTTAAGTAAACTTTCAGTGACTATGCCATTGAAGACTTTGAAGAAACTAGTGGAAAAGAAAGAGAATAGGAGGAGTCTGAGCAGTAGTATTTCAAACAAAAATAAAATTAAAAAAAAGAATGGGTCACTGATGCGGTTAGTCATGTAAGTTCTGAGCGCCACAAGCTGGAAGAAATACAGAAAAAGTGATATAATTTTAAAAGGAAGGCCAAAAAGTGCATTAGCACACAAATGCTGAGCAACTGCTGTTGGAGGAGGAGAAGGGACTCTGAGAGAGACTGCTGCTGGCTCAACTGTCACATACTGCACTGACGACCACACACATTCAAATGTGGACCTTTTACACAAAAGAAAGAAAATGCTTGGATCAAAACATGTCAGTATAAAAATGAATAGGTGTGCTTAAAGGGAATATCATCCAAATTACAAAAGAACATATTTCTCATCCATCCCTCTTCATATCTGAATTTTTTTTCTCAGGTTTTGAGATATCTAAAAACGAAAAGTGATTTTTGAAAAATCATCAGTAAAGTTCCATTCCAAAACCATTTCCACAGACGTCACTGTGGAAAGGCTTTATTGGAACTCTTCTATTCTGAAGGAATAGTCCCTATATTAAAAATCTCAATGCAAACTTTTGAGGTTGATCGAGAGCACAATCGAGAGCGTCCTGACGGGGAACATCACTGCATCACTTGTACAAGAACAGCACCGAACAGGATCGCCAAGGCCCTACAAAGAGTGGTTCGTTCGGCTGAACGTATCATAGGTGGTGCTCTACCCTGCTTAAAGGACATTTATACCAGTGTATAAATGTCAGTGTAATACTAAAGCTAGGCAAATTGCAATGGCAAAGTCCTTTTCTCCCTGCTGAGGTCGAGAAGAAGGTACCGGATACACCAGCCCAGCACTGAGAGGCTAAGGAATAGCTTCTACCATCAGGCCACAAGGATCCTAAATGATGACACTTCCTAAGATTGCCCTAAGACAATTTTTACGTATTACTCAAATGTACTTACCATAGTTAAAGGTGTAGTCTGCAATTCTAATCTAATACAGTTTTTGTCAAATTCAGTGAATATATCATCATGGTCCGCTAGTTGTCCATTCTGTGTGTGCGCGCTGAAAAAAAAGTCCAGTGCTCATACAGCCCTGGATCTGTAAATGGGAATGGGTTTGACAGAGCCAGGCTTTCTTTGCGTTAGCTGGCTCGACAAAGCCTAAAACCCCAATCAGAGATAATGGGTATCACGACGGTGGTTATCATCTTTCTCTGTTAACCCAGGCTTTCTTCTTCAGGCTCTGTGCGTGTTCCCATAAAAGGGGGCGTTTGGTGCGTCATTTGACTCTTCTTCCGCACAAAATGGACAGATCGCGTGCCGCCTACTTCAGTCAAAAGGAACAGGGGCACATTCGGCAACAGTGTTGCTGCAAATATGGCAAGTTAGCTTAAATTAATATATTTATTTCTAACGAGACAACAGAGTTCTTTTAAACTTGATACGACTTATTTAAACATTATTCTCAAGAAGGACACATGGAAATCACTTTAGTTTACGGCCAAATCAAAGTGAAATTAATTTTATTGATTGAATATTATCTGTGATACATACCAATAGACTAATCAGTTTTCTAATCAGTGTTCTATTAGCTGCGGTACGAGCAGTGTAAAACGGACTTGGCAGCAAATCAGGACCAAGCATAAAAACATAATCCAAACTGCATACTGTGCCTTCATCATTCTTTTAGTGTGTGGATGATATACAGTGTAAAATTTAAAGTGTTAATATTACCGGAAGCAAACAGGGAAAAAAATGAGAGGAGGTGCTTTTTATAGCCTACGGAGACCCTAAAGTCCGTAAGATAATTATTAGAATAACAATTAACTTGTGCGTGTCTATGTGCAAGAGCAGCAAGAAATTCATTGTATGACATTTCGAGGTGAAAATAAAACTTGATCAGCTGAGTTCTCTCCACTATATGGTGGCTGTGTGCATCTGAAGGTTATGTGTTCGGCATAAGTTACCATGGTGATCTAGCCAGGTTAAAAGAGAGCCACCTTCGTGACATTGAAAACTCTAGCTTTAGGCTCAACATACCTCGCTAACCCATTAATGTCGCTTCGTAGTACACCCCTCTGGTCCATAGCCAGGGTTCAGAAATTAGTGAGGTCCAGATTTTTTTCTTTTAATGGAGCTTATTTGCATTTCTGGATGAGCAATATTCATACCAAAATGACACCTACAAACACAACCCAAGCTATACACTACACACAAACTCATTATCTATAATTAAATACATACATACTCTGTTCTCCTCCTCTCTGTTCTCCTCACACTTTATGTAAACAAGATTACTGAACAATATTTGTAACAATAACTTTAGTAAATTATATGTAGAATAGAACAAGGGAAACATGCTGCTCTGAGGAGGAGGGCAGATGCATTATCCTCAACCTGGATGACTAATTACTATAATGAGTATATTAGTATACTATTATAACATTAAATAAAAAGTACAATGTTAATATAATAGTATAATAATAATAATATATTAATTATATAATGTTAGTGTATTCATATAAGTTCATATAATAGTACACCATACTATACCACTAGTATAATATTAATTCCAATTGGACAATGCAGCAGCTTGAGAAATACACAACCAACGTTTATCATTTTTGTTTTGTTCCTTCATTAAATCCTTGTGGAAGAAAAATGGTCTACATTGGTGGTTGGTCTCTAATGTGTTAATGATAAGTAGTAACTTGTCAATAATCAATAACCATTCATGCATAACAATGAGTTCGACATTTCTAAAGTTTGCTGCAGCACGTAAACTTTTTTTAAAATGTCCACCCCATCCGGGCTGTGATTGGTCGGTTCACGAAGTGACATTGATGAGCACATCGACTTTATGAGAAGTTGGCTTCTGAAGGAGCACTGAAGGGAGGGTGTATTTGTTTGGCTGTTGAGTTCAAATATCAACAAGCTTTCTCCGGGATTGCAGACTACACCTTTAACATTATTATTTATTTATTGTATTGTTTATTCCAATTCTATTTTACACCTATTTTTATTGCACAATTAGAGGAGCTAGCTGACATGCATTTCACTATTATTGTACCCTGCATGATTATATGTGACAAACTTGGACTTGATTTTAGGCTCAGCAATGAAAGAGGTTTGTGTGCAGGTGCACATACAAGAAACACGTCTTGAAATTCTCAAGTGTCTCATAAGACATTCATCATGATTTGTGGAAAAAAATTATCAGCTATTTTCAAGGTCTCGTAAAGGCAAGGAGGTCATAAAATTTGGCACAGCTATTACACAGCTTTATATACATTTGCCAATTTAGTTTATGTCTAGTTATTAAACACATCTGCAGATAAGCCATAATTTGATTTTCACAATGAGAACATTGAGTTTACTTGAATGAAATGTGTAACATAAATAATTTTGCTTTGAAAGTGACCTGCACATATTTAATAGGTAGTTTTCTTATTTAGTCCTTTTTATGATAAAACAAAATATGAAAGCATTTGTCAATGACCAACATGTATAATGACAAAATGCAATTAAACTATATAATATATAAAAGGTTACAGATATTATTATCTATAACCTTTAAAATCCATATAGTATAGTAATAATATAGTAGTAGTACACTATAGTATAGTGTCAGTCTCACAGTTATCCTGTTGGTGCTGCTGAATCCAACTGCAGGTTTACAATGTTTAGTAATGTATAGCTGTTTTTGGTGTCGGGCAGGTTCTCCAAACGCCAAAACTCAATTCCAAGGTTTCTGGAGGTGATAGTGTTCTTCTGTTCTGTTGAAGAGACATAGAGGAAGACCTACCAGAACAACATCTATTCCGCCTGGATGATGTCTTTTCATGTTTTAATCTCTGGCCATAAATGACAACAACCAAACTGGGCCAGAGTCCTAATGTTCAATTTAAAATATGAATGGATGTCTGTGCTCTGCTTCACCAAAACTTAACTTAATTAGGACATTCACTAGTGACCCGTCATTTTAGCTCTGTGTGAATGACAATGCAGTGCTCAACGAGAAAACAGTCATCAGCTGGTGCACAGACATAACCAGAATCTTCAACCACTGCTCTCCAGATTTGGAATATGTGACTGTCCGCTGCAGGCACTTTCACAGTTACCTCAAACACAGGCTGTTCTGCCTAGCCAGATTCAAAACTGAATAATTTATTACTACATAATGTACCATAGTTGTAGGATATTTCTCATAAGGGATTTCAAACATGCAAATAGGAAGACTGGCAGTACAAACGGTTGATCACCTTCTCAGTGAGGGGTTAGAAGATGGGGAATTATGTGGCTTTCGAACATACACATAAAAGCATGAGACATTTTGGCTTCTTTCTACATGACCCCTGGGAAATTCCGATCATGACATGAACACGCTGACTTCAGCCAGACAGACAGAGGCTAAGCCACAACTACCAGGGGGAGGAGCACTACAAGACTGTTTTGTCACTCAGAGGCCTTTGAGGAAACAGAATTATGGTTTTAATTTACTATTTACCTAATTGGTAATAAATAGTTTCTCTGTCAGACAGTCTTTTGTAAGATCAGAACAGGCCCAGCCTGGGTGTATTTCCTTTCCTGGGAAATTAGCTTCTTACAGTCCAGTGTGAATTTATGTGTAAAGGTTTCCCGGCAGAGCCCCTGCAGTGCTTTCCCGTTCATCCAGTTGTTTGGCATGAGGCTGTGAGACAATTGTCATTTCCATTCTCTGTACAAGACCTCGGGAAGCTAATTTGAACTTCCCTGTGATTTGGGTCTCTAAGACGGCCCCCCAACGCTGATACAGCACAGACATGATTCCCCTTCAGAGAATCAGCTTAGCCCTGCCCATACCTTTTGTTCAGCTTGTTGTTTCCTGTGAATATGTATATAATCCTGACCAGAACTCATTGAGTCAGAGAGAATCTTGCAACCATCCTTGTAACTTCTGTCTCCACTGTGCAGTGAATAAAACTCTGAACCAGCCACTGAATGGACCTGAAAGAATACTGTTTTCTTCCACACATTGCAGATGCAGATGCACTGTCACATGATTTATTTCATTTCGTGAATAGAGCTGCCTCCCAAAGAAAAAAAGTGATCAAATTCAACAATCCTTTGTCACCATTTGTAGATTGACCTCTGTATGAAAGCTTACCTTGGCATCACTCCAATTTTTATTCTCACTTAAAGTTACACGTTGATTTGGGAAGAAATTAATCTTTAGTCCTGATGACACAACTCGTGTTGATATTTCCATTTAAGGGTTCCAGACACTTGACTCCACTTTGAGGTGAAAACTGTTTTTGCCTGCTCTCCTTTAAAAATCCTCGCATTAATATGTAGCCTTTTCTGTTACGGCTGTGGCTGTACTCCAGTAGATTACCCAGTGTTTCCTTGTGTTTCCCCTTCTTTGTGTTCCCAGTGCTCCTCTGTCAATGGTTCTGTTAGTGTGTGTGTGTGTGTGTGTGTGTGTGTGTGTGTGTGTGTGTGTGTGTGTGTGTGTGTGTGTGTCTGTGGACGTGGTCCTTCCTTCCTCGTTCTCCTGGTTCCCTGCTCAATCCCTCCAACACACCTGTCTGGAATCAGCTCATCACCTCACCCATCTGCTCACCTGTTTCCACTTCCCAGTCACTCTATTTATACCGGTCCTCTTCCCTTTGTTCTTTGTCAGTTCGTCAGTTTTGCCATGTGCTTCAGTTGCTGTATTCCTGAGTTCCCGTGTTCCAGTATTACCTGTACCTGCCGGTAAGCCATCAGTTTAATAAATCTTTCAACTGCTTCATTCTGCCTGCCTCCATGTCCTGCACTTGGGTTCAGCACCACATACATACACACCACTAGGCCCTGCACCACCATCATAACAGTATGAACTTACCAAACATGGACCCAGCTGACACTCACCTTTCTAGCCTGCCTTTCTACTGGAATAACTTTGGGGTGACGCGGGAGGATTTTGTGAACATGGCTCCCGAAATCATCGGCAGTCTCACCTGCCCAGCTCCCCGGAGCCTCCACTGCCCAGTGCCCCAGAGACTCCTCTGCACAGCTCCACAGAGACTCAGCCTCCCACCGCCACTGAGCTACCACCAGTCCTGTCTGGTTTCCAGCCAACAGCTGCTCCTGGTTCAGGTGGCAGCCCGGCCAACACCTGTTCCTGGTTCCACATTGGCGGCCTGGCCAACACCTGCTCCCGGTTCCATGTCAGCGGCCGGCCGACACATGCTTGTGGTTCCCTGTCGGCTCCCCCAATCAGCTGTCCCTGCTGACACCAAGCCTGAATTTTCTGGTTCCCTGTCAGCTGTTTCCGCCAATGCCAAGCCTGAACTTTCTGGTTCCCTGTCGGCTGTCCCTGTCGACTTCCAGCCTGAACTCTCAGACCCCCGGACCATCCCTGCCGACGCCCTGCCTGAAGCCCTGTCGGCTATCTCTGCTGATGCCCAGGCAGAACCCCATTTGGCAGCCCTGGTGACACCTGTTCCTGCTGAGCTGCAGCAGTTATCTGTTCCAGTGCTGCAGCAGTCCACTAAGCCTGAGCTGCAGCAGTCTCCTGTTCCTGTGCTGCAGCAATCCGCTAAGTCTGAGCTGCATCTGCCTCCAGTTCCTGAGCTGTAGCTATCTCCTGTTCCTGTGCTGCAGCAATCCACCAAGCCTGAGCTGCAGCTGTCTCCAGTTCCTGCGCTGTAGCAGTCTCTGGTTTCTGAGCTGCAGCAGCCACCAGTTCCCAAGCTGCAACTGTCTCCTGTTACTGTGCTGCAGCAATCCGCTAAGCCTAAGCTGCAGCTGCCTCTAGCTCTTGAGCTGCAGCTGCCTCCTGTTCCTGAAGTACAGCTGTCTCTGGTTCCACCTTTGTCACCGTTTTCCTGAGGGGTCCCACCTTCGTCGCCGGCCACCAGAGGGGTCCCGCCTTCGCCACTAGTGTCTGGCCCATCCTCCTGAGCAACTTCACCAGTCTGGTCATCCTCCTGCCCATCCGCCATTGGGCTCCTGCTCTGCCTCCACCCTGCCCGCAGGCCATCCGCCTGAGGCTTCCTGCTCCGCCTCTGCCCAGCCCCAGGTTCCCAAGTATCAGCCTAAGCCCAAGCCGCAGCACCCAGGCCACTTGCCCTTTAAACTCGTTGTCAGTTCGTCAGTTTTGCCATGTGCTTCAGTTGCTGTATTCCTGAGTTCCCGTGTTCCAGTGTTACCTGTACCTGCCAATAAGCCATCAGTTTAATAAAAATAAATCTTTCAACTGCTTCATTCTGCCTGCCTCCGTGTCCTGCACTTGGGACCACCCTGCACCACCATCGTAACATTTTCTAGTGTATTTACAGCTGTAGTACTTGTTCAGACTAATTATCTGCTAGATTAACACATACATCAAAAACACCAAATTTCCCAGCCACCCCTGGGGTATTTTTGGCATTACAGCCTAGGACAGCCCCGTGCAGTGACAGGGATGGGGTCGACTACTGCCTTCAGCCAAATGCTCCCTTAGTGTCCGGACTACCCCCTTCGCCTCCCCAATCAGCACCAGCACCACATACATACACACCACCAGGCTGAGCACCACTTAAATGTGATTTTCAGCCACATGTTTCCTTTAGCAGTAACAAGTGTTCTTTTGGTCATATTTGTCATGCACCGTTACAACAGAGGCAGTGATGGACACACACAAGACAACACTCACAAACACACAAACTTGATCCTGGTCTGAGATGACGGATACTGTGTAGTTTGGTTCCTTCTTTTTTGTATAATGTGTTAATACAACAGTGGCAACTAGCACTGATTCTCTTGGGATGTTTTATTTAGATTTCAGATTGTGACAGATGCCTGCTCAAATACAGTCAAGTGCTGTGTGGCTGTCATGTTAAAAATGAAACTTTCTTTTGCCTCCCAACTATTACTGTGATCATGCTATCTGAATGCCATATTCATATAACACTGACCTGTATTTACATTTATGAGCAGGTTTATGAGCAGCAATTTTGCAGCAGAAAAGTGATCAAATATTTATTTGATCAACATCTGCAGGAAATTGTTTTGACAAACTAGTAAAACATTTGAGCCATAACATTTGGTTTCTGTTTCTCTGATTATTTTTATAGTAGCCTTAGCCTATATTCATTAGGCCCACATTATTTTCAAACAAGGCAGCCTCATGTTCTCATTCAGCCATTTGTACGTTTAGAGGGTGAGGGGGGGGCGGGGAGGGGCTGATGAGCGGGGGGAGATGTGGATGTATGCTCAGTTGCTCAGTGACATCCACTGGTGAGAGAAAAACAGAGAGCGACACAGAGTACAAGAGAGCTCTTTAGAGGTGGAGCACTTTTCCCCTCCTGAATCCCCTGAAGCGGACATTAGTGTGGTGGAGGACCATGGTAGTCCTGAGCCGTATCAGTTCGAGCCGCTGGCTCCAGCCCCAGTAATACCCAAAGCCGGGCAATGCAGTCTCTGAAGGGCTGAACACGCTTGGGTCCGTTCACGGAGCGGCTGCTGCACTACACTTCCACTATAATCAAATTCCTCAGTGGTAACCTAGCGTTACGTTAACGTAACGTAGTGTTAACGTTACTTTAGAAGGCTAATGTGAGCGAACGGTGGAATAAGTTGTAAAGCTTTGTAATTATGAAGAGGAGTCTCGATCAGTGTGTATTTGAAAGTGAGCGGACTTTACAGACACAGATTCCACTCAAGTGCGGGCTGGGGGAGGTGGAGCTTCCCACCTCTGATTGGAGGGCAGTCGGTTGGTTGGTGATGAAAGCCGCCACCATACACACGCCTCCAAATCAGCCAATAGCAAAATTAAATTGCAGTAGCCATGTTTCAAACAGTAGAGAGCAGCTGCTACGCATATTTTAACACAGGTAGAATTCAAATATGTTGCACTAAAAGGTCAAGATTTGGACCTGGATCCATCAACAACACTACTAAATACCCATAGAGATTGGTTTTCAGCTGGGGGTTTAGTTACTCTTTAAATATATCAGCAAAATGTACTTAAAGTGTAAAGGTAAACACTGCAAAATGGCCTCTGTAGTACTTTAATGTATTATTGTATTATTTCTGATGCATTCAATTGTAAGTAGCTTTTTAGTTGAGAGTGAGATTCTTTTGATCCGATGAAGTTGAAATCAATCAGGCCACAAGTCGATTCCCAGCTCAGGTTGGTTTATTGGCACGCGTGGTCAGATTTGGAGCATAACAGTAACACCCTAAAATCTGCAGCAGACAAAGGAAAACTAACTCTTTTATACTGTGCGCTTACAAGTCCACGTGATGAGGTTACAATGTATATTCAGACCACATATGGCTTGGACACAAGTTACTTTACGCTGAGTCCAAATATGTAGAAACAAAGTCATACCAGATGTTCTTCTGCTGGCGTTTCTCCAGCTAACCACCACGGAGACATAAGGGTCCCTACATTAGGAGAAATACAGACTCAGTTCCAAAGTTACACACATTCATAAAAGATACTCATAAAAGATATGTAGAAGACATAAAAGTCAATGAAATAATTATAGATTTACAAAAACATTAAATGGGGTTATTTATGTCACCATGGAAAAAACACCTATCATTAGTGTTGTAGCTGGTGCAATTTTTTTATATACTGTTGGGTGGTTTAATATCACTGTATCACAATGATGAATATGAATAACGTAATGATTCATATGCTCAATATGGGTTTTTAAATTTGTAAAGTAATGAGGAACTATAGCTGTTAAATAAATGCAGTGGATCAAAAAGTACAATCTTTCGCTCTGAAATGTTGTGAAAGTAAAAGTATAAACGAGCATGAAATTCAGATAAACTCAGCAATAGGGGTACAGTTTCTGTCCCCCAAGGTACAATCTACACTAATGTACCCCCTAGGGCTAATTATTGGACCTCAAGGTAACTATATGTACCTTTTTGAGGGCAAAAAGGTACATATATGTACCTTTTACTGCTTGGGAACACATATGTACCATTTCTTCTAAATATTAAGGTACAATATCGGGAGACAGTGTGTGTTAGGCCAAGTACCAAAACAAAGGTAGGTAAAATATTCATTTTACTTCTACATTTGAAGGTTTTACTGTTTCCTTATTTGTTCAAGGTAGATTTTAACATGTAGGGTATGGCTGAGTAGCCTTGAAATAAAATACATAAAAAAGTGGAAGGTGCTGAATCCTGAGTACAGATATATGACTGATTCGCACTGAATTAAATATTGGACCTGTTTTTCATGAGACACTCTGGCAATAAAAATTGTATTTTTCCAGACAAACAAATCAGGAGAAAGTGAGTTTGTTCATGCCTAAGGGTACAAATAAGTACCCAATGTCAAGGGTACAACAGCTGTACCTTAGGAGGGTACTGCCCCAGTGACAAGCCATTGTAACCCTAAAGGTACAAATTTAGTACATTATTTCTGACAGTGTGCTAAAGTTAAGTACAAGTACCTCAGAACTGTACTTAAGTGCAGCACTTGAGTAAATATACTTAGTTAGTGTCCTGGTGCAAAGTGAAAGAGGTGTTGCATACAAAATCAATACGAAGACGCAAGTTTGCTCTACGCAGCACAAAGTGAGGTAAGTGGGTCTTTAGCACTTTCGGGACTATATTACACCCTGTCTAATTCATTCCATTCTTTCAATTAAGCCTTAAACTCTGTTGTAATGATGCATGTTTTTATGTCTCCACTATCAGAGAGTTTTGCGTTTGGTTATTGACCAACCAAAAGCATCCCATCTCCTCAGGAAGAGCGTAGTACACAATGGGACTCTGAAGTTTAAAAGATGAAGCTGGGAAACTTGTTGTCGTTCTGCATTCTGAATCCAGACCCTTTGTATTCCAGATTTGTATTGTACTTTCTGCAATCCGAAGAATAAAATATAACTGCAAGTGCCAATGAACGGAGTCCAAGCAGCTTGCAGGCATTTGATATGACCTCAACGAGCACTTGAAAAACACACCACATGCATGAATTGCCACACTGTGGGCAAGTAGGACTTGGCCACCTGGGGATTCAAACCCTGGACCTTTGTATCCCCAGATAAGGCCACTTACTGCACCACTCGGGAGACATGGTTTGCCACATGCCTCATGACTTGAGGCAATGACATCACATGCCACCATTTGAAACATGTAGTATCTAATATCCAAAGAATGTCTGTATCAATTTGTGGAGATATAGACGTTAATTGATTTTACATATTTAGAAATATATAGAGTGACTGATTTCTGAATTGAGCATGGGTTGCAGTGAGGCAAACTTTTGTCACACATCAGTGGATGTGCTGAAAACATTTCAGCTCTGTAGGATGTACGGGTGAATTATTTATTTATTTTTTTTAAATGGACCGAGCAGCCGAGCAGCAACCGCTGCTAAGGCCCCATTGTAATTGTTTGGATTATTAGGGCCCAAGCACCGAAACGGTGCGAAGGCCCTATTGTAATTGTTAGGGTTATTTAGGGCCAGAGCACCGAGAAGGTTCCACTTAATTCCACTTAAATGCTGCAAAGGAGCACTTTCAATATTATCTTCAAAAAAAGTGCGAGAAAGAGAGAGAGAGTTAAAAGAGGGGCCACAGGCTAACATATGCTTAAATTATTACCACACATATGCTTCATTTATTAAAAGTACTCTACAGAGTTTTTAAGTGCTTATGAAATGTAATGCCGATGCCTTTATATGACCTACATAAGCTAACAAGACCAACAGCAAGGAGATTGGCTATTTCTATTAGTTTCTAATAGTATACAATATTCTTAATGCCTGCCACCGGGTCAGGGTTTTCTGCAACATCAGACGAAACGGCGCTGTGGTTTGCTCTGGTTGAATTCAAGTTACTTCAGCCGCTAACTGAAGGTCTGTCTCCGGAGCTGCTGCCCACTCTTCTCCCGGAGAAGTAGTCTCCTTGCAGCAGGGAGTGAAGCGGAGGGAACATGTAACCCTAACGTTAGGTGAAACACTACCGCCTTTGTCCACGGGGGCCGCCAAAATCAACACAAAATGAAAAGTTCCACAGAGTTGCATTAAAACAAAACTGCTTTGGAAAGCCTTTAAGTTGGTTTCAATTATTTCAATGTTATATATTAAAGATGCTGTATGTAACATTCAGAAAGTGATTGTTAACAATGACACCAGTGGCTATTAAGTCAACAGCAGTCAGCATCCTGTTGCTTACGCGAGCGTCGGCCAAAACAGTGACATGGCACACACAAAAGACTGTACGTTATTGACAGGCATCATGTTGATAGCTTGCTTTTCAATAAGGTTGTTCAAAAATGTTGATAGCTTGCTAGCTAGCTTTATCAATCGCTGTTTATCCAGCTTTCATCGAGAGTCTCAGCAATGTCAGCATAGCTAAATTTGCTGGATGATAATGCTAACGGTTATCATGTTATCACTATGATCGCACATTTCACTATGATCACACATTTCACTGTTATTATACACAGTATGATATGTGACAAATAAAACTAAACTTGAACTAGACGGAATATTATTAATAAGATGTGCTGCCACAGTTAATTATTGACGTGATAGCTTCCATCACAAGTCTCATTTCGCTGAATTGATATGCTAATGTTTCAGCATAACTTCATATGTTGACCCGAGTTTTCCCCCCCAACGTCGGTCACATTCCCGTTTTGCTAGATAAAACTTTTGGTTTTTTGTGCTTACGTGGAGTTTGTGTTGGTGTCTGTGTTGTAAAGGATGCCGTTCGTTTGTTAACATTATCGGACTCCACTTATTACAGCGGTATGATCCCAAAATAAACAGATTTTGCTGTAATTTAATTGCAATCAACGGATCAAAAGGATGCTGAAATAACTACATCATGATGCCAATTAGTAAAAAGTCTGAATACATGCTTTGTCAGGTCTGTCCACAATACCACAAGCAAACAACTTAAAATGCTTGTTTTCTGAATGCAGTTTGGATCGATAGGGCAAAATAACATCTTCTAAATTAGGCATAAATATGGAAGCAACATTATTATTCATACACATAGATACCTACAACATAACTACATCACAATACCAATTTGTAAAAAGTCTGAATTTGTGCTTTGTCAGGTCTGTCCACAAGACGAAAAGCAAACAACTTTTAAAATGCTTGTTTTCTGAATGCAGTTGGTATCGATCAGGGCTATGCTACGCACATTGTAGCTGCTCCATCAACACAAGTTAAGTTTTAAGTTATGTTACAATCTGTTCACACATTTGCAATAAATAAACGATTCAAAAATGATTAATACATGTAAATTGTTACATACAGCACTAGGGATGTTAATGATTAATGATTAATCGCTGTTAAGAATTTAACCAATTAAAAATGTATTAACCGATAGCCAGTAGGGTTTACGTTTATTGTGGAGAGGTTTGGAGTATTTTTTATTTTCCTTTTATACCGCACTTTGTTTATTTAAAACATGGGTTTGGTTTTGTTTGGTCTGCCTTGTTAGTCTAGAAATGGCAGTAATTGTGGCCCTTTTGACATTGTTTTGTTTGGCTGTGACATTTGTTGAATAAGGACAGGCGGACAAGAGCAGCCGTTTCAAGCGAGAGCCTTATTGTTGTATTATTCTGTTTGTTTAAATTGTTGGTGCTTCATAAATTAATGTTTCACATAACTAATGTGCCGCTAGAATTGTTCAAATAAACATTAAACTGACAAAAAGACGTGCATTTTGTATCTTATTAATTATGAATGATTAATCGATAATCGTGTGTTCAACTATCGATTAAGGAAAATGCACAAAATTTGCAACCCTATACAGCACCTTTAACAACATGTGATATCAGGGAACCTGTCATTGAAAACTAGGCCACTTCATTATGACTATTGCACTCTGATAACTGTACATCAACTACGCAGTCCATGTATGGATTAACACAGGCCTTAGATGCAGTTCAATTACGTCTAAAGTCTCTAACAACAATATCCTGCATCTCTCTACAAGAAACAGTTTTTTTTTGCTAGTCAGTTGGCTAAATTATGGATCGACAAATTAACTTTTTGATGTAAAAAATAACAATTCCGATAATTATAAAAATGCTGAATAACGGAGCTGATAATTGGCCAAGCAGCTAATCAGTCGACCACTAGTAGAAAGGCCTCTGAGACAGTATTTAGCACACTAGAAAATATATCATTTAGGCCAGAAGCTTACAATGGCTTGTAATGGTGGGGTGAGAGAGGCAAATATTAAAACATTCAAGACAGACAGGTCTGTTTGTGTGTATGCACGTATTGCATTATGCAAGAAATGTATGTAAATTAAATGAAATACTTTCTCTCAATTCTCTGAAATAGGGCTTTCTACGGAAAGTGTTACACAGCTAATGATCAAATTTATGATTTTTGTGGCTGGTCACCCTTACAGATAAAATTAAATGATCCAAACTGAGATTAAGGTAGATTAAGTAAAATGACTGAATTAAGTTTTGATAAATTCTACTTGCAGGGGCAATTTACAATATTACCCTCATTCAACCATCAGTGAAAGCCGGTACGGTCTGGTACTCCACACCACTAAAAGATTTAGTGCCGGTACGCAGTACCGGGAAGAGTGGACAACAGATGACTGCCAAAACCCACATACAACAACTCCATCACGACCGAATTTCCAACAAGAAAACACTAATGTCAGCATAAACAACCGTTTTCTTATAAATTGCTTCCAGATAGCTCCAGTGTGTTTGTGCCCAGAACATACCTGTGCTGTGGGTTTTTAATCCATGTTGTGGGTTTTTAATCCATGCTGTAGGGAACTCCGCTGCCTTTCCAAAACTGTTTACAGTAGTTACGTTACTGGGTGCTGGCTAACGTCAACTTCTGCTGCTTTTAGTTTAGTTGTAATTTTCTTCTACTTTAAAGCAAAACTGTTGTGATTTTGAGATGTTGTCAACATTCACAAATTATTCTGTGGCACTTACAGCATTTAAATAAATTATTTGCTATACATAATGTCAAGTGTCTCTAATTTCTTTCTACACCATACAGGCATTTGAATGCATATGTTGAGGGATGCACGAAGTTGAGGGCAGGAGGAGAATATAAAGCACTGAAGGTTGGGGTATTAGTACTGGCAAGAACTTCAATATACTTTCACCCCTGCATTCAACTGAACATATTTTTGAAATACACATTTAAATTTTTATCTTAACATAAGGTGAGCCATTGGGGCCATACTTTTACCCATAGGGGAACAATATCCATGAGTAAACACAGCTTCATTGAGGTTGATATCAAACGCGTAATGCCTCCTAATGCCTTGATTTACACACACAGCAGTGGATGGATGACTTTTATAAACACATTCTAGAAAAAAACTGTAAACGTATGAAATCAGTGAATACATTTCTATATCTTCACCCATGCTGAACATACCACACATACAGTTGCAGAATGTATCCCTGCTTAAGATAAAACATTGCTGCAAAGCCAGTGTTGTAGTATGATATGATCAGTGACCATGGATAATGCCCCTCTGCATTCAAACAAAGAAACAGAAAAAAAAAAACACCAGAAAAGGGAAAACAGGGAGAAACAAAGACTGAGTATTATACGGGAATGACAAGCTGGAGGCAGATCCAGTCCAGCTCCTTTTGAATGACGGACTATAAGCCTGTTAAACTGTCTTTGAATCCATCCATGACCCTCTAAGAAGATTTACTTTGGCTTTGATCTTTTCAGCTGCGTTTTATGCTAAAGCTTGCTCAAACTTTTGGGAAACCACACATATTACTTTTAGAAAGCCTAAAGTTAAAATAATATAGCATGTCAAAGTTAAATGCAGAAGATATTCCTACAAAAAGTTGGCTTATTAATAAAGGACATACAGCTGAGAGAGAAAGGAGGAGGAAAGGAGGAAATGCTCAGAGAGTAAATATGAAAGAACAAGAAATCATGTTAATATCAGTAGGCATCGACCTGCCTTTTGGGACTGGGGCTTCTATTAGGGGTTTCAAATACAAAATCGCATGAGCCTGAACCTTCACATCATGTGTGATGGAAGGTAGCTCATTTGTCAATCCACAGGATCCAAATAACATTTTTCCTTCAGCTACTTTGGTCCCCAGTGACCAATGGTATTCAGCAATTTTCATCAGTGTAGCGTGATGATGATGATGAACAATTTTACATATTTCACAAAAGAACTGATGAACTTTTCCTAACCCTCCTGTTTCACATGACCTCTGAGTCACAAAACAGGCCCTGCAAGGACTCAAAGAGGACACTAATGGAAAGTTAAAGGTGTAGTCTATGATTCTTGAGAAAGCTTGTTGATATTTGGACTCAACAGCCAAACAAATACACTCCTCCCTTCAGTGCTCCTTCAAACTCGCACGAGTAACACACAGCATTGGTTTGACCTGTGCACGAGCGTGGGTTGTGACATATTATACTGAAGTATTTAGTGGAAACGCGGCTAAAGCGTGGGTATTTGACAACCTGGGTTGGTGGCACTACCCGAGTCGCTCTGTTTGTTTCCCGTTTACAGAGCGAGGGCTGTGTATGAACACTGGACTTTTTTTTCAGCTCACACACAGAACGGAATGCTAGCGGACCATGAGAAGATATTCACTGAATTTGACAAAGTCTTTTGGATTACAATCGTAGACTATATCTTTAAGGACCAGTTTAAGTTTGTGCATGGCACCAACCTAACACCAACACTTCTAAGGGCCAATACCCCATGATCTCTGGTTTCAGTCAAGTACTCAATCAGGAAACAAAGGACAAAGAAACTGACGTTGCAATGCAGAGTTGAAGTGTACATAATGTGTAATTAATATGTTATGTTAATTAACAATGTGGAAAAATATGAAGTTGTGACTTAACATGCTGATTTTGATGCAGGGACAATAGACCAGATAGATCAGATATGTCTGATCTTGTTTAATAGCTAATGAAACAGAAAATGTGAATATGCATTTACATGACAATTGAATTGATCATAGATTGCAATAGGACAAAAGCAAGTTGAAAGGCCAATTCTGATCACACACACAGGGTGCCTGTGTGTGACTGCCTGCTCAGAGGAGGTTGTCTTTCTCCTTGTTTGCATTGCTTTAGCAGAGACTGGATGACCTGTGGTAATTCCATTTTACTTATTTAATTTCCATGCCTTTAAATAGATACATACATATACATGGGGTGAAGTTATGTGTCACTCGTCATAATAATCAAGGTTGTACATGATTGCCATTTGTGGCATTTAAACCTGGGTTAACACTGTCTATGACTTTATTCATAAAAGGTGTTTGGTATCTTTGAGCAACTGAGGAGACCAAGCTTTTAAACATGGAAGCATTAGATATGTGGTAAACTTGATTAAATTTGTTGAAAAGAAATTGGAACAAAGAAAAGAATTAGGACAAGACAGAGATTTGGATGGGAGGGATGAAGTTTCGCACCACCCTGTCACTCTGTCACCCTCTTTTTCTTTTGACCCTATGCCTGTGCTCAGTTTTTGATTATTGATCTCCTGCTGCCAGCCAATAGGGAGACGGGTCACCTGAACTAAGTGTCTTGCAGCGAGAGTCTTGAGGAGAGGCGCTGACAGCGAGAGGCGCTGACAGATGTAGTTAAAAGTCGCCCTTGACATCCTGAAATTTTGGATGAAATTGGTTTCTGTGAAGCCATTCAAGTCACAAACCACTCCTGGCTCTGCTCCGCCGCCTCCACACACACCTCTGTACAGAAGAAGCAGCCGTTGCTCCACAAAAAGCCATAATTAAAAATGTGGCTCTCTTTCTCCTCATCCTCATTATCATCTGCTCACGAATACGCTGTTTTAAGCTGCACATCAACTTATGAATGAAACTGTAAACGCTGACTTCAGTGGCTTTAATATTTACTTTTTTTTTTTGCCTTAACGTTTACGTCCATACTTCAGCGTGCAGCGTGTGACACCTTTGTTATTGTTTTTTTGTGCCCGTGGGTCAGTTCAGGACCGTGACCAGTTCACACTGAAACCTGATGTTGGCCACATTAAAAAAATAATGTGAACAGCCAAACAAAAGAAATCGGATCTGAGCAGTAAATCCAAATTGAGCACTACAGCTTGCAGTGTGAACGTAGCCTAACATGACAAAGTTAGAAAAGTCAGAACTGTGACAAACTCGGGCAAATGCTGTCTCCAGCACACCCAAGATGTTATCACCCTACAGAGTGCTGAGAGAGACAGCTGACTCAATGCCCAAGAGCTCCAGGGAGCTCCACAGAAGTGAAAAAGACATATCAGCTGGCCAAGCTGCGACATGGGACAGAGTGCATCAGAGAATGCATAGAGTGGCCCACACGAGAAATGGCACTGCTTCTCCTCAGCTCACCTCCAGAGCAACTTCTGCCCTGGCTACCTGAACCACCAGGTGAAACTTAGGGATATCAGCTGCATCAAAACGAGCGCTCTTACTTTCTCCCTCAACAAATGACAATGCTGTGTTACACCACGTGATGCAGAGCAGCAGAAACCAGCAGTAAGGAAAATAATGTGAGAGTGAGTGAGAGACACCGGCGACGAAGCCTCGGACATACTTTCTGCGCCCCGCCATACTAATCATATGTGTACACTTGCCAGCCACACTCAAAACAATAGACTCTAATGTTAGCTATGACCAGTAGCTACCTTGCTAAGTAGTGGCTAGCTTGTATTGATGTGGCCACCTGTCTTGTATTCTTTCAAAGACGAATTAATCAAACTATTGCAGTGCCTGTTGAAAACGTGCCCGTTCGGAACGGGCCGATTGCTTGTCCTCCAGTACTGCTGCTTGCAGCTTTCTGGAGAACCGCTCATCCAAACAACTTCACACTCGACACTGCACTTCCTTGGGTCCTCAGCAATACACCTGCCAAGTATGAAGTTGTTCAGATGAATGGTTGTCGAGATAATCGAAAGACAGACAGACAGACAGAGACTCCTAGTTAGACTTGATTGTCCCCAGGGTAAGTAGGTAATGGCGGATCTCCTCGCTGAACCTCTCTTCAAAACAAGCATCCATTTTGTTATGAGTAGGCACGCTTGCCACACGTACAGACCATATGGTACAGACCCTGGCGGATATGTACAGATGACGACATCTTCGTCACGAGGACCAAAGCAGAACCTCGCGGACACGCAGACGCGGAAACTATGAATGGCCTGTAAGTAAGAGAAGATAAGAGACTTAAGTTTTTATGTTCAGTGTCAGATTCATGAAACTGCTGCATTTGAGCTAAAACAGGAGCGTTCCCTTTCTGTTGTCCAAAGTTGATGTGCCCATCCTATATCAGGCACCATCATATTTTTTGTTGCATTTCCTTCTGTATTAGGTAAATGAGTGCAATAAACATTTAGATTGAAAATCGTGAGAGAATCATGATCTCAAATCTAAGCAAGAAAATCTTGATTCTCATTTTATCCAGAATCGCACAGCCCTACTATAGATTACTAAATGTAATTACGCAGCGTTAGGTTATGAGTAGGCTCTGCCATATGCAGCCAACAAGCAGAAACAGCTGAAGCAGAGATTAATGGATGGGTGGGTGCACCTTCCACACCAATCACCCCTGAGTAGGGATGCACCGATCCCACTATTTTTCAGACCGAGTACAAGTACTTACATGTGAGTACTTGCTGATACCGAGTACCGATATGAGTACTTAACAATACCATTACAGTTCGACTTTGAAAACATGTTTTATTTTCATCAGATGTTCCTCACTTTCTGACTGTAACAGATGAAATATACAACATTATGCTGTTGCTGACATCAACATTCAACTTTGTGTTTTCCTGAACAAACATGGCACTGCCACACATTTCGCAATGTAACCTGTAACAACATACAACTGTAGCAGAACAACTGAAATGATATGTTATCATATGTTAGTGCTGTCTGTGAGGTCTAAGCCTTTTTCTGAAAAGTGAGAGGCAGGTTCTTTTTGATGAAAAGAAGCTTCTCTGCATTATCAGCTGTGAGCCTGTTTCTGTTTTCATCTACAATATGTGACACTGAGCTAAAGAGCCTTTCACTTTCCACACTACTGCATGGTGCTGAGAGGTAACTGCGTGACATTTGGGCCAAAGTGGGAAACCTCACTTTGTTAACCCCCCAGTATTGCAGTGGTTTGTCTTCCCGAGAAGTTGTGGTCTCTCCAAGGTATGTAAAACGGTCTTTATACCTAAAACAGAGAAAATAATATTTTAGCTGGTAACAGACAAGCTAGTCTGAAATTGTCAGAATGAATGCCAGTATATTGCCTTCAAATCACTTAAAGTAAATTGATTATGTAAAAGTTAAATAGTAAAAAGTTTTACGTTGGTCATAATGACAAAGTTTTATTTTCATCATACTGTCTCTCTTTCTCACATGCTCAGCAAACACACACACACAAAGACAGACAGACTTTACCTAGGATCGAGTACAGTTGCAATGCAGTAGAGTGGGTTTTTTTTCCAGTCAGTGAAGCGTCTCTTGATGGCTGCAGCTAAGGTTCCCTTCATTGTTTTGATGCCATGGTCCTTGTCTGTTTCTTTGGTCAAAAGTCTCTGAAGCACGGTCACAGCAGGAATCACATCTGATGCCAAAGCATCAGAGGAGCTCACTTTTCGGGTTAACTCCTCAAATGGAGCCAGAACAGATAGTCTTTTCCAGAAGTGTCCACTGGTGAGCAGTGAGATTGTCGGGGAGCTCATATTCATAATCTGACCAGTGACGACATATATAGCCGCATGTCATCATTCAACCGCTGGTTGTCGAGGTGGTGTCCAGCAAATGGTGTGGGCTTCGTAGAAAATTGGCGGACTTTCTGGAGAAGACCTGGTCTGATTAGGAGAGACGGCATTCATCCCACTTTGGATGGAACAGCTCTCATTTCTAGAAATCTGACCGACTTTATTAGTGGACCAAATCCATGACAACCCAGAGTTGAGACCAGGAGGCAGAGTTGCAGTCCTACACGCTTCTCTGCGCTTCCACTAGAACAGGTACCCACCCAAAACCCCATAGAGACTGTGTCTGCCCCACGACCACTTAAATTAATTAAATCAAAAGTAAACAGAAGAGGAATATACATAAAAACCTAATAAAAATTCACACCCCCGCTGCAGTGGTGTAACAGAATAAGAGAATAAAATGTGGACCCTTAAACGTCAGATCTCTGTCATCTAAAGGTGTATTAGTAAATGAGTTGATATCAGATTATCATATTGNCTGATGAAACCAATCAGTTAGCCAAACTTCAAGCATGTCTTAAAGACATAAAAACCTGGATGACCTGCAATTTTCTGCTGTTAAACTCAGACAAAACTGAAGTTATTGTACTTGGGCCCAAACATCTCAGAGATGCATTATCTGAAGATATAGTCACCCTACATGGCATTGCCCTGGCCTCCAGCGCCACCGTAAGTAATCTTTGATCAGGATATGTCTTTTAACTCCCATATAACACAAATTTCAAGGACTGCCTTTTTTCATCTACGTAATATTGCAAAAATTAGACACATCCTGTGTCAAAAAGACGCGGAAAAACTAGTCCATGCCTTTGTTACTTCTAGGCTGGATTATTGCAATTCCTTATTATCAGGCTGCTCCAATAAGTCTCTAAAGACTCTCCAGCTGATCCAGAATGCTGCGGCACNGCTGCGCTCTCAGAATGCAGGGTTACTTGAGGTTCCTAGAGTCTCCAAAAGTAGGATGGGAGCCAGAGCCTTCAGCTATCAAGCTCCTCTTCTGTGGAATCAGATCCCAGTTTCAGTTCGGGGGGCAGACACCCTCTCCACATTTAAGAGTAGGCTTAAAACTTTCCTCTTTGATAAAGCTTATAGTTAGGGCTGACTCAGGTGAGCCCTGAACCATCCCTTAGTTATGCTGCTATAGGCCTAGACTGCTATTATTATTACTCATATTCCTATTACTAGCCATGTTTCTATTATTAGTCGTATTGCAATTTTTAGTCATATTTCTATTATTAGTCATTCTTCCATTGTTATTAATGTTATTATAATAATAGCTGTTATTGCTATTATTAGTTCTATTTCTATTGTTANTTCTCAACCCAACCGGTCAAGGCAGATGGCCGCCCACCTAGAGCCCGGCTCTGCTCGAGGTTTCCGCCTCTTAAAAGGAAGTTTTTCCTTGCCACTGTCGCCAAGTGCTTGCTCATGGTGGGAATTGTTAGGTCTCATAACACATAACATTATTAAGAGTACGGTCTAGACCTGCTCTATATGTAAAGTGTCATGAGATGACTTTTGTTGTGATTTGGCGCTATATAAATAAAATTGAATTGAACTGAATTGAATATTCGGACTGAAATATTCCCAGAGCCCGCTTCTGCTCGATGAGAGACTGTAGCATGTAGTATGTGCTGTTCCAACAGGTCTGCACGTCTTGCTGGAGTCTTCTTATAAGCTGGTTGAGCTGCACCTGAATGTCTTCCAGGCGGCAGTAGGCTATGGCGGAATGTTTAAAATGTCCAACTATTTTTCGTACGATTGCCGCATCAGCTACACTTCTGAGCCAAAAGACCCTCGTTAACAGCCAGCTGGAGGGTGTGAGTGACACACGGCAGGCTAGGGAGTTTAGCATCACTCATGGCCTTGATCGTGTTTTTCGCATTGTCCCGGAGTACAACGTGAACAGAACTTTTCGGAATGCCCCACGTCTGAAGCGTATCATCAAACGCACCGGCTATGGCAGGTGCGTTTGATGAACTGCTTTGCTTGTAGAACGGCTCTCTGCGGAGTAAAATCCTCATCAATCCACTGCGCAGTTGATGAGAGACATTGGGCTGACACTGCTAGTCCAAATATCAGTAGTGAAGCTGAAGGCCGAAATGTCCTGCAACAGGCTATTGATGTGCTTTTTAACAACGTCATGCAGCTTTGGTGATACGGTTTCTGTGATGTGGTGACGGCTGGGAATCTCATATTTCAGCTCCAGTACACTGAGAAGACGACGAAATCCCGTATTTTCTCCAGCTGACAACAGCTGGTCATCAAGAGCAATGTACTAGGTAAGAGCTTCTGTTATTTTTACTGCCCGTGGGTTGTCTGTGGACATTTTCTCTCGCTTCTCCAGCGTTTGCTGCAAAGTTGGTTGTTGCTGTTTCCCACTGCTAGCATTAGTGAACTCCTTGAACTCTGCGTTGTGTTGGTTCTTCAGATGTTTCATCAAATTGCTTGTGTTAAAGGAGCTACTTTTCACCCCTCCTCTTGACAGTTTAGCAAAGCATAGTTTGCAGTTTGGAATTATTTTAGGATGAGCGATGATGACAAAAGTAGAGCAGGCTGCAGACATTGCTCCTCCTCCGCCTACCTGCTCAACTGATGACAGATTAACGTCACGTTGCCGTAAAGCGATATTGGGTGCGGTTGTATCGGAGTAGATTTATGAGTACACGAGGACAGTATCGGATAAAGCAGCAGGACCTGATGTATCATTGGGTGGGTCCTCCTATGTGCTGACCAACTAGTGCTGGTGTTCACAATGATATTCAACCTGTCCCTGGCTCAGTCTGTCATACCCACATGCTTAAAGAAGTCCACCATCATTCCTGTACCCAAGAAAACAAGACCAGCCTGCCTCAATGACTACCGCCCAGTGGCACTCACCTCTGTAGCAATGAAGTGTTTTGAACGGTTGGTCAAAGATTACATCTGCTCCTCACGACCCAGCACACTGGATCCACAACAGTTTGCCTACCATCCCAACACATCAATTGAAGACGCCATAGCACACATCCTCCACACCACCCTATCCCATCTGGACAACAGAGGGAGCTATGTGAGATTGCTATTCACTGACTACAGTTCAGCATTTAACAGCATAGTTCCCTCCAGGCTCGTCACAAAACTCAAGGACCAGGGATTAAACACCTTGCTGTGCAAGTGGGTCTTTGACTTCCTGACAGGCAGACCACAGGTGGTGAGGGTGGGAGGACACACTTCATCCACCCTCATCTTTAACACTGGAGCTCCTCAGTGCTGCGTTTTGAGCCCCCTGCTGTACTCATTGTACACACGACTGTGTAGCCACTTTTGACTCAAACACCATCGTCAAGTTTGCTGACAACGCAGCTGTGGTGGGCCTGAGCACAAATAACAATGAAAAGGCCTACCTGAAGGAAGTAGAGGGCCTGAACTGCTGGTGTCAGGACAACAACCTCCTTCTGAATGTCAGCAAGACTAAGGAGCTGATAATGGACTTTGGGAAGAAGCAGGGAAGAAACTACGCCCCCCTTAACATCAACGGGTCCTCGTGGAGAGGGTGGACAGCTTCAAGTACCTTGGTGTCCCCATCACCGAGGGCCTGACCTGGGCGCTGCATACTGACTCTGCGGTGAGGAGGGCAAGGCAGAGGAAATCCCAGATATCCTCTCAGATACTGAGGAATTTCTACTCCGGCACCATCGAGAGCGTCCTGACGTGGAACAGCACAGCCTGGTACAGGAACAGCACTTTACTTTTTACTATACTTTTTACAAATTGAAGGCGCTAACTGACATACATTTCACTATTATCATAACCAGTATGATTATATGTGACAATTAAACTAAACTTGAATTGCTTAATGTATTTCACTCATGCTTCCCAACAACCTCTCCGCTGCTGAACGGTACATTAAGTTATTTCAAATTAATATATCTTTAATTTATAAAGAACTTGGTCATGTGGTTTGTGTGTATGAGGGGCAATCGTCATATTGTCCAATTGTGGTTACTGGAGATTGGCGATAGGCGATCTGATCGCCAGGTTATTAGCTGATTTATAAAAGAATGTGAACATTTTATTCAAAATATTTAAACATAAAAACGTCTATTTAATAGCAATGTCTGCTCTATTCAAACAACGGCTCCCTTTTAAAAGTCTGTGTGTCTGTGGTTGGTGTGACAATATCACAGCATCATGTTCTGTTTAACATTATTATCTTATCTTTAATATCACAATCCAAATCATATCCATAACGCTAACTACTCTTATGCACACAGAGCAAAGTTTCGGTGAGCAGGCATATGGAGAACGGAGATGGGGGATGTCACATCCATGGAAAAGAGACAGCAAACTGGTTTGTATTTAAGGATTTAAAATTCACTTGTCACTCATGCTGATTAACGGGGCTCAGCGGGCCACCAGAAACATCTCTAAATGCACAGTAGGATGCAGATCCTAGAGATTTTTATAACATCTTAGTTCTGATAGTAAGTTAGTTAAAATTGCCTTAATATTGGCGTAGGAAAAAACAATCTACGATATATGATTCGATCGCCAATCGGCACAAGCCTAGTATGACGTATTACAGTCACTGTTCACGAGTCAAGGACTCCATAGCAACCTTTAGATTGAGACTAAATTAATTAATCGGCTTAATCGTTTTCCTTTTTTTAAGCGTGGTGCCCTGTGAATTTGAATATTGATTATTTCTAATAGCCGAAGATGAGTGCAATGACTCGACTTCATCTCTTGTACCTATTATTTATCATTACATATTTTGGTATCCTTTAATGCATTCTTGTTACATTAATTAAGTGATGTCTATGATATACAGCATATAACAAACTGATCCCTGTTTCCCTGACTTCATAAATTCTGATGTCATCTTCAACTTAGTACTTGTAGACAAGAATAAGTATCAATATGTTTAAATTAACACAAAAGACTTTTATAATGCAAGTCATTGTGCAATTACAAATTCCATGGTAGGAAGCAACTACTTTTTGGTCTCTGATTGATGTTGTCAAATGTACAAATAAAGCTGAGAAAGAGCAACAAAAATTAACAGCAAACTTCAATCTTGGTATCTCGAAGGAGTACCATTATGCAGCACTCACAACTCACCAGAAAAAAGCTTGTCAAATGTGCTATAGCTAAGTTGAGTGTATAATAACAGGAGAGTATCTGCACAATACAATCAGTGCAAAATTCATTAGTCAAGGCAAGACTGGATGCTTGAAGAAGGTGAATATTGCACAGATTAGAGAGTGTGGATGGTTCTCATAGGGTTTTTTCCTATAAACACTTCAAATTCCTCGTTTCCCTCATCCAATTTTATTTCAAAATCATACATCCCTGTCAAGAAAACACTCTCACATGACAAATCTACAGTTACTTTCAAACAAAACAACAGGCAGATTGACCTCTTCAATTCTGCAAGACTCACTATAGGTCCTGTAAACACATGTTGTGCAGCCAAGAGCTTACTGACTTTGAGACAGGTTAAAGGCATCAGTAGGCTTCAAATTAAATGCTTATGGGATCGTCAAACAGTGTTAGAGCTGAGTTCTACCAACAATCTGACAATCACGCACACTTCACAGCGATTGGCCAGGTGTGTGTATGGTGAGAAAGTAGGTAGGATTTCTACTTCTGTTCTAGTGTGTGCCCTTATTCCTGATTGTACGATTAATTGCGTCCCGCCCTTCTTGCTCATCCTTTGAGTGTGGCCACTCGAACAACTATAAACAGTTTTGCCTTTACACACAGTCAGGTTATATGTTGTACGAAGTAGTTTGTTTCACCTTAACAACCACTAAGACAGAGTAATAATCAGACCAAAACAGCACTAATCAATTTAGGTGTTGAGAAAGGTTAAATATTTGCAGGTTTTAAACTACAACCCAACAAATGGTTTGGTTTTTTTTCAGGTGGAATAAGTTTTAACAAAATCTGAAGACAATATAGTATCAAATGATAGTTCTACTTCATATTTATTATTAAGGTTGAAGTGGGTGGTGGTATTTTACTGGAGTGCATTATATTGAAAGGTGGTTTTAATATTCTGCCCCTCTCATGTATGTAAATGGTGTGAACAAAATATTAAAATACCAGGAGTTGCGACAACGATATACACTGAGATGGAGATACATTATGCTACTTTACAATTAAATTAAACAGGAAAATATACATATAAGTATTTCACTGGTAATTAAATACTGATAAATAAAAACACATCCACACACACACATTATATATATATACATACATAATATATATATATATATATATATATATATATATATATATAAAACTTAACATTATCCTCGTCAATATCGGTGGGGCAACTGACCCCTGGATATGATACAACTGGTCCCAGGTGCATCTAATTGACATTGTACAATTTTGACAAACGTTGATATCAACAAATACACAGGCTGTTTCAAATCAATATGACACAATTTAGCTACACAAAGAAAAGATGAGCCAAAGCCAGCTCTTACCTGAAAAACAGTACTAGTTTACAGGCGAGTACAAAGCCCGCCACAGAAAGCTTCTTCCTCCTCATTTCTCTCCAGAGATTCAGAAAAATCTGCTCTCCTAGCGGCTCTTGAAGCTTTCAGCACCGGGAACAGCGCTCGTGCTCCAGCTGTGGTCAAACAGCACGCGGGGGGCAACTCAATATCATAGTGTAGCAACAGGAACTCCAAAAACTCTGAGTATTCGGTTAATTCCCATAAGCAGGACGGAAAACAACATGGAAGCTAGGCATCTTACATAATAAATCAGTTAACTGAAAAGGTTAAGAACGGAAAAGCATACGGGGCGCACGACAGCTGTTCACACTCTCCTCTGGGCTCGCTCTGTGCCCTCGTGAAACACTGGGGCAGAGAGACCCACCCTCCACTCCGGATTGGCATGACTGCCAGACAGCTCAGCCAATCATCTACAGCGTTCCTAATTTTTCCAGCTGAATCGCATCTGAAATTAGAAGCTCAACGAGCTTGATCAAATTTAACACCCACCCATGCATTACTATGCTTTCTCCTCTCTCTGTGTATATACTATGTCCTAATGTAGCTCTCCATCCTGCCATCCTCCTCATTTTCTGTTCCTTCTTATTCCATTTCTGTCTGTTTCTTTCTCCATCTGTCTCGTGCGCTCTCTCTCATTCTGCTCTGTTAGGCAGGATCGCATAAAGTCGCATGTGGTTGGGATTCCTGGCTGTAAAGCAGCCTTTGCTGATGACAGATTGCCATATGTGGCCAAAGTAGGCGTGGGTAGAGTGGAGATGTTGATTAAAGTTCAGATTTACATCAAGAGCACCCTGAGGCAACTACTTGGACAATGATGTGTTGCTGATTGTGGGTCTATTCCAGCACTTTGGATTTCAAATTACACACTGACTATGATGATAAAAAGGTGACTTTCATCTGTAAGTGTATTAACATTCATATCTATTATATTTGGTGAACAATGTGGCATTGGGATTTTTACCCAAGAGTATGTATAAACAGAGCTACAATTTCTAAGTTCGTTGATAGCTTGCTAGTTTTACCCAGAGTAATCCATGGAGCTGATGACGGAAAATGCCAGTCTTTGGGGTAAAAGTTAAACCTCCTCTACTTCTCCCAGAGCAGAGATCATTCAAAACAAATAACTAATTATTATCACTTTATAATAATAATAATAATAATAATAATAATGATAATAATAATAATGTATTTAAGGTAGCACTTTTAATTTTAACTCAACTGAGATTTTCCCTGACTGGATAATCACATTCCTGTCCATACATTGCAGTTGCTACTTTCAACCAAATAGTCAGTCATGACAAAGTCATCGAATTACATCAAGTAGTTCCTCAGATGTTATAGTGTACCACATACAAAATTATAGTATTAGTAGGGCTGGACCCGAATATTCGACTATTCGTTCGTTGGGTAGGTATTCAATTTTCAATTTTGGGATTCGAATATTCATTTCCCTTTTTTTAAGGTGTGTTGATTGATTCACGGCGTCAATTCATGCATTGAGTAACACGTGTTATCGGCCGAGCCTTCCCCTTTAAGGAAGGTGGCCGTGTGGGTGACGTATGCATATGACGTAGTCACATGGCAGGTTTGTATGCGAAGTGAGTCTCTTCTCTGTGTGTAGAAAAAGTATCGGTATGTGTGTGTCTGTATGTGCGGCAGAAAAGATGAAGCGCATGCTTCCATGAGTTGTTAAGCTACAGTAGTCAGCAGAAAGTGTCCAAAGAAGCTCAGGTTGAAGTAAAGCGGTTGTGAAAAGGGCGGCGTATTGTGTTCACTGCAACGAGTGAATAAAGCACCTGTTTTATGCAACGTTACCATGACGTCTCCCGACCATTCTTCAAAGCAGAGTTTGCCCGGACTGCAGAGGCTAGTCACCAGCTAACTGACGAGTCAGGCTAAAGCCAATTGAATTAGCCCAAAGAAACCAGAGGTCTCCCAACTACGTGGTCGGAGGACCGAAGCTGGAAAGGTAACGCGCATTCCACCTTAAAAAGTTTCCAGGAGTTGCCGGTGTTATATCCCAACTGGTTTTCAAACTAACTGGTTTCCGTATGCGCGTGCGTGTTGTGTTCAGCTAACAGCAGCAGCTGTTGTCTGCCTAAGCCTGTGAATATTCTCATTCATCCAGGTCATAGTTATCTCAAGGAAATTGAATCGAACGCAACTGGATTTTTGGTTTTGTCTGTGAAGACATTTCACCTCTCATCCAAGAGGCTTCATCAGTTCGTGCTCGTTTGACCAGGCTAGACTGGTCCAAATAGCTGGTGTGGAGAGGAGGAGTAAAGGAAGCCATCTATACCAAAATAGAAAAACCATCTCTAAACAGAGGAGGAGGTCTGCGACACCACCTATCTCCAATTTACAATGCTGTCACCAGATTTGTCACACAGTCACAAACATATTACTGCCGATTTTCCAAGTCGCATCTCATATTTACTGCGGCGAATATGATGGTATAAGTGAGCACTACATCACAGCAACCTACAAGGAAAGAAACTTAAGAATATATGATTTTTGCAAGATCGCGTCAAGCTGGATTCGATCTCACTAGAGCAAAAGTCTAACTCCCAAATCACCTGTTTAATACTGTGAGCCGCTCAAACTCATACGTGTTTGTGTTTCCAACACGTATTGGTAAATTACGTCACCATCCAGGTAACGTTTTGTTTACCCTGGGCTTCTCTTAGAAAATACCTTAACATATTTATAAAGGTTTTTTCTCGAGGCCACGGCCACATTGACCACTACATTACAGCCTCCTACGACACTACACATTATGCCAAAGAAATACTTTTAAACCGTGACGATCTAACGCAGACAATACTGTCAAAATACATGAAACACTGAGCCACAGGAAGAGTAGAATACAAGTGGTAATATTCCACCCACAACACAGTAATGAAGCCATGGACTGAATAATGATTTACAGTCATGCGCCTTCCTTTTGTGTAACTATATTGTAAGTATTGTAAAATACAGAGGCACCCACTCACCTCTTTATTTGCCATCAAGTGCTCGTCAACCGTGTTGTTTAAGAGCTTTACTCCAAATGAACCAAGCATGGTGTGTTATTTATCCAATGATCCAAAGCGATGTAAAGTTCCTAAATCAAACTCCGACACAGCAAAGTCGTATTTAAATTATTTAGTGAGTTTAGTGAGTAAGGTATTTTCTCAGAGAAGCCCAGGGTAAACAAAATGTTACCTGGATGGTGACATAATTTACCAATACGTGATGGAAACGCTAACTTGTGTGGCTCACAGTATTAGACAGGTGATTTGGGAGTTAGACTTTTGCTCTAGTGAGATCGAATCCAGCTTGACGTGATCTTGCAAAAATCATATTTTCTTAAATTTCTTTTTTTGTAGGTTGCTGTGATGTAGTGCTCACTTATACGATCATATTCACCGCAGTTGATATGAGATGCGACTTGAAAATTGGCAGTAATATGTTTGTGAATATGTGATGAATCTGGTGACAGAGTCAGACAACAGCTGCTGCTGTAAGCTGAACACAACACGCACATGCGTACAGAAACCAGTTAGTTTGTAAACCAGTTGGTATAGAACACCGGTAGCCTTTGAGTAAATTATATAATTTTTTCTCCTGTCTGCAGCTAACTAACATCAACTACTAAAGACGGAAAGGCAGCAAAACATCCTTTCATTTTTGGAACAGCTAAAAAGGTAAATGTTTACGATGATGTAGTTAAATAATGTACACTTGGCACCTTAGGAACAGTGGTTACATAATGAGCCACAACCGTGCGCCGCCCCGGTAATTCTCACCGAAGCTTCGAAGCCCCAAAAATGGTATTCGGGACATCCCTATTATCATTATAAGGTCACTATATGCTTACATCCGATGCTTAAGATCTGCTTCGCCGCTGTAAGTTGCATGAATTTAAATTCTTGTGATCATATTTGTAATTTATAGTTTGACTTTTTTCCTCCCAGTTTTTTGCTACATTGATAAAAAATAACCTTACAGAGATCATTGAAATAATAAATCGTGTTTCTTGTTTCTCCCCCTCATTTTAACAGTAGTTTGCCACGTGATGCTGGAAGGAAATAAATGTCAGTCATCGCACCACCTGTCTCACAAACATACACACACACAGTTATGATCTTAAAAAAGAATTGATTTTTGGTGACTCTTTTATTCTTACAGTTTTGTCCATTAAAACTCTGTAAAACTCCATAAAAACAATACCCCAAAGTGAAATAAATGGATTTTTGTATTTGTAAATTTCTAATACAAGGTTGTGTTGAACATGGCACAAAGTTTGGTCTGTTACACTTTTAGCTCCATCCGAAATATGTGTTAGAGGTTTGGTTTCTAGAATCAATATTTAGAGTTTATAGCTTACTTTCTGTTAACATGTCATTGTTCTCAATGTGTGTTATACAGGTTGGTTCTTTCTATTGTAGGCAGTGAATTTATGAATTAGATTTTGGGCACTGATGATAAATCAATACTTGTTAAAGTGATACTTGATCCAAAACTTATCCTTTCAGTATCACTGCTTCCATGTGAATTGTGCATTAGAAGTACAACAGCTTGACAATGAAGCAGCGCACAGTATTTAGCCATATTTTGGAAAACTATAAGTGTTTGGAACAGACCTTGCATACAGACGAATAATGGAGAAGTGGATTATACTGAAGTTTGAGATGTCTCTATGGATATTTTAATTGTTTTTGATACTTATTTCATTACAAAAATGTTTTACCATTGAATATATTGTAACTAACAGCTGCTGTTCTCTGTGAAAGAATCATTTTCAACAGCAATCTTTCAAGTCCAATAAAACTGCATTAGGCTTTTATTTTTCTACTGTTTCCAATACACTGGATAATACTTCAACACTTTGTAATGCTACAGTAATTTAATTATTATGCAGTACAGCAAACATTTTTTACTGTGACTTGGTGATTTTAGCTGTTGTACGTCATAGGAATGATGGACACGTGTTTAGATTTCAAACTGCGCATCACAGATTTTTGAGTATTGTTTATTTAAATATGGTACAAACAGGTCTTGACATTAACTTTTTTGCTCACCAGCCACTGTGGCTAGTGGTTTTCCAAAGTTACTAGCCACTCCGCATTTTCTCTTGCCAGAATTTTGTTGTAGGGAAATTACATTTTATTTGATTAAAGTTGACTATGGTGACTACAATTTACTTGAAGAACTAGATTTACAACCCTTTTACTGTAAATGACCACTATAAACATCCATATCAAGACTACATAAAAATAACACTACAGTCATCAGATATTCAACTGTGATAAGTTTGTGTGTAAAGTTCCTTTTGTATAAAAACATGCAACCGATTAAGACAAAGACATAAAAAGAGTAGCTTCTTGTTGCATATAATAAAAGTGGCACTGGGGTGTAGAAGATTAATTGGTAAAAACTAAATTGACAAAAACTTAGTAAGAGAAAAAGTCTATTTAAACTTATTAACAACAGTAGTAAATAATACAAAGTAGAAGAAATCTATGCAGGAGAGAACAAATAAATTTTAATTTGAATTCATGAAAGTCCTAAAAACACAATTTTACCAGAGGTGTAGTGCTATTTGTTTATGTAGCCTACTGGAGCACACTGATGATGCACGCGCATGCACACGGTTAAGTTATGGCTCGTTTTGAAGGTTATGTAACCACTGTTTCTATGGTGGCAAGTTTACATACATTAGTCAACTATAACTGACCACACTAGACTGCAGAAAAAATAATTAAATTCACTGTGCTGCTCAAAGGCTACCTACCAGCAACTTTTAAGGTGGAATGTTTTCTTGCATGTTACTCAATGCATGAGTTGACGTCGTGATTCAGTCAACACACCTTAAATGTCAATGTGACAACTTTGACCATTCAATTTGTTTTTATTGGCTCTCTTGCATGACATACGCTTTTGTGATAATTGGATTGGATTATTGGAAGTGGCAGAGCGTTGTTCCAGTGCACTCCGACAGCATTACACATATGATTGTATGTGTGTGTATGCCACCAGCCGAAGTGGCTCGCAAGAGTGACTGTGTTACACGCCACTTCCGAATTCTACCCGCATTTGGCGAGTGGGTAAGTGCTAATGTCAAGCCCTGTGTGCAAACACTTGGAGATAGGTTGAATACACTACAGATTAAGCTGTATACCTGTATTGTTGACACAATCTGTAAAAATGTACAAACATTTTTTGATGTGTCACAGCAGTAATACTTTAATTTGCTTCTGGAGGTTGCTTTTCTACAGAGGTGTCATGGCATGGAAACACATCTGCAACCCTGAACTTAATATGGTTAAGTTTGTTCAGATAAGCTAATAAGCAAGCACTGACACAATTAATGTTATTACCTCCAGCTGTGTTTACCCTCCTTTGACATATGAAAAAGCATCTCTTGTTATCTGCTGAAGTGCAGTCAGTGAGCAGTCAACGAACTTCTTACTATATCTTACAGTGCATTTAGGGTTTTTTTGTGTTACTTCCAGTGGACTGGAAAATGGTTACCTCCCTGGCTGGAAAGTTGGCAGGATGTGGGTAGCTGTAGTACAAGTGGACTTGGAACATAAACAAAGCCACACATAGAGCGAGAGGGAGAGGAGGAGTGTGAGGCTGCAGGCGCCGGTGTAACACTGATATGTTCAAGGCAACAAGGAACGTCTGCACTCTGCACCGCTGTCATTTACGCCTCCATCCCTCATCCTCCTCTCACTAATGTGCAAGATATGAATTAGACATTAAGTTCTGGGTATTAGAGTGAAGCATGGTGAAACTTTTAACATTACCTGTCAACTCTTCCTGCAGTCAAGCGATTATTACCTCCTGCTGTATCCATTCCCTCTGCCTCTATGTGTTTTATCCTGCTGTGACCCATGTACCTGAATACTGCACTTTCACCGTAAGTATGTAACCAAAGTGAAGTTCTTGTTCTTTTATGTTTATACCAAAAATATCTCTATTTGTGAGGCTTTTCTCCTGCGACTAATATTTTGCTGTCACGCATTGTTAAATCCTGGCCATATGTTATTCCGTGAGTAGTTGTAAAATATTTACCCATTCATTCTGAAACTCATAAAATACTTTACAAACGTATTGAATTTATTTAAAAAATCTCAAGTGACATTACTACATGGACTACACCAGTCCTGTCTTATTATACTTGTATAATCCTACCCTAAGTGTAAATGTGATGGCAATTTGGTCTCATGTTAGATTAAGTGTCCAAGTCACTTTTATGTAAAAGCCACAATGGCAATCTCACAGGTCAGACATCGTAACGTTTCCCTGATACTTCTAGCACAGCACAGTTCTGAATTGAATGCTGTCACATTAATGTAAAGACCAGAGCAGCACAAGGTAAATACTCACAGAGAGAGATTAATAATCTCTTATGCACAAAGAATCAGTCATTACGAGGTGCCAAATATTGGGCGAGCATTGTGGCTATTTATTTAACAGTCCTGTCAAGTCTGAATAAAGTCATAACAATCATACGTATATGTAACTGAGAGCTATGTCTGAATGACAAGATGGAATGACATCACAGTAACAGATACAGTGGTGGCCAAAATTATTAGAACACTTGACATATTTAAGAGGTTTCAGTTGTTTTTGTTGAATTGGCCATTAAAATACCCATAAAACGAATTAAATATCTACAAAGTCATCATTATGCTCTATAAACCATAGAATAGAGCCATCATAAGGAGATTTAGGTCATTTTCCTTACAAATAACAAGCTAGGCCTATTTCACTGTCAATGTCACACAATCATGTTCCTTCACAGAAGAAGCCAAATTACTTGTGTAATCACTGTCAGGTGTGATCGTGGTTAAATTGATGGTGATGTAAGAGTCTTAGGACACAGCAGAGGGATTCTTTTGAATGTACAAGGCCTATCCTGCTCATTAAGTGATTGGTAACGTCAGGGTTTTGTCACTGAGGCCACACCACCAACTGGTATAAATTCAAAGCCTCTAGAAGTAGTCTTGAAGCACATGTTGCTCTTTGAACATGGTGAAGAAGGAGCTAACGAGTGAGCAACGGGTTCGAATAAAGGCCCTTTTTGATGCTGGCTATAGTCCAAGCACTGTAAAGTACACTTTAGACCGCCATGATGCCACCAATTCACACCAGAACCGAAAGGGGAGAGGTAGAAAAAAGAAACTTTCAGACAGACAAGTGAAGCATCTCAAAATTCTCAGTCTTAAGGACCGAAGAAAGACCTCACGAGAACTG
>NTHP01000301.1:794059-815848 GCA_003416845.1 Oplegnathus fasciatus
GGAGGGGGTAGTATTATGGTGTGGGGTGCCATTTCAGCCTCAGGAACAGGTGAGTTAGTGAAAATTGATGGCATCATGGATAAGAAAGTATACCACAACATTCTGGTGAGGCACGGAGTACCATCTGGGAGTCGTCTTATTGGGCCTGGATTTATTTTCCAAGAGGACAATGACCCTAAACATTCTTCTAACAATTGCTGGAACTACCTGCAACAGAAGGAATCTGCTGGAACATTGAAAATGATGGACTGGCCCCCTCAAAGTCCGGACCTCAACCCCATCGAACAAATTTGGGGCGAGTTGGAAAATAAACTGGACAGATCTATTGTACATTCAAAGGAAAGCCTTTGGTTTCAGAAGGCATGGGATAACATTAGTGTTGAAGTTCTCAGGAAATATATTGACACTATGCCAGAGTGATGTGCTGCTGTAATTGCTGCACAAGGTGGACAGTAGGACTCACTTCATCTGATATTTGTTGTGCTCAGGGCAACCATCTGCATGTTTCATGAACACTATGACATGAAATCATGTTTTGGAGGCAAAAAAATGTCAGTATTTTCAGATCTGTCAGGTGTTCTAATAATTTTGACCACCACTGTAGATGAAGACAGATATGGTACATGTTCCATGTCTATAAAAGGATCTAGTAAGGAGATTGACATGGAACCAGTATATAATTAATGTTGAATCAAAATAGAAATCTTGTAATAATTCATCAACTCAACACAGTTTAAGGTAAAGCTGGTATATACAGTTTTTAGATCAATATAATTTTTTTATTCTGAATCCATCAGTGATCAGTGTGGTGGACTATCCTAAAACACACAAAACAGTGCATGTACCCTGGTTGGAAACACTCTATACCCTGCAATTCATTGAGCAGTGTCAATTATATAACTTATGTTGCCTTCTTGGTTTTATCTTCTATCCTTATCACCTTTAAAGTGGTTGCACACTCTGTTGATGGTGATATTGATGCCTTTTGCGTCCAGGGTGACATGAGTCTCATCTGGGTGACTCTTGGATTTTTTAAATTGGGAACCCAGAGGGGATCATGAACTAGTCAAGAGAGTTCCACGACAACACTTGAACTCAAAATCATCACTCATCATCAATCATACAGTAATGACTGTGGGCTGACAATGCATTGGTGCAAACATAGTGCTTTTTTACAGTATGTACACCAGTTCAGTAAACCCCTATACAGCATGCACCCACAGGACAATGTAAGGCTAATAGCTTGTTAGTTACTACTGTAATATTTGCTTATTATCCCTTTTAAATGTTGGTCTATATATTTAATGGCCAGGCGAGTGCCCTCCCAAGGAGACGGCTGGAGGGTGGCTCTTAAAACTGTCCACAGAAGACCCAAAGAATTCAGGGAATACAGGATTAGGACTGGCAGCTAGCGGGCTAGCTGGTTAGCCGCGACAGGACAAGCAGGCTGCAGGCTCAAAACCCCAAGGCTAATCGACCACATGGCAGGCTGAGGTGCAGACAGACAGCTAGCGGGCTGGATACTTGCAGACTGGCTGGAGGCTAGCAGGCAGGGGTGCAGGCTGGAGGCTAGCAGACTGGAGGCTAACAGGTAAGGAGGCCAGAGTGGATGTCAGTTCCTCCTTCAATCCACTATCAGCTCCTTAGGGACATATTTAAATGATCTATTTAGTGTCTAGCTCCACTTTTGCTGGTTAAATAGCACCTGCCATCGCTATCTAAATGGCGGATTCGGCTTCTCAGTTGGAAAAGCAAACAATTTTCTGCTGAGGAAACGGATCTGCTTGTGTGCAAAGTGAAAGCATACGAGCAGACCATTGATGTCCCTGTGTGTGTAACAAGCAGAGTTTATAAGCGTTGTGAACCCGCCTATGTAGGGGCATCTTACTATCTGAACAATATGCCCTTTAAATAGTGGGGAAATACTGCGCCATTGACTTTAGACCAGGTTTTTGTTGGTCAATGGCGCAATTGCTTTCTTCTGCCTCAAGATAGCAGTGTGCCAACAATGCGCCTAACCACACCTCATTTTAAGACCATGGGCGCACAGATGGGCACAAGTACATTTGCTACTTACATAACGTGGGCGCTGGGCATGGAAATGAAAACTGCGTCAGTCAGGGAACCAGGCAGGGTATCGGCAAGGACGGCCGACTGGGGATCAGGAAAATGACAGGAAATGACGACTGCATCAGTTGGAAACTAGCAATGACAGGTACACTGCGCTGTGCGCTGCTTTGCATTTGATGTAAGATAGGGCCCTTAGCCTTGCTGACGTTCAGGAGTAGGTTGTTGTCCTGACACCAGCATGTCAGGTCCTCTGCTTCCTTCAAGTAGGCCTTTTTGTTGTTATCTATGATCAGGCCCACCACAGCCGTGTCGTTAGCAAAGTTGATGATGGTGTTGGTGTCGAAAGTGGCTACATAGTCGTGTGTGTACAGGGAGTACAGCAGGGGGCTCAAAACGCAGCCCTGGTGTGCTCCAGTGTTAAGAATGAGGGTGGAACAGGTATGTCTGCCCACCCTCACCAATTGGGGTCTGCCTGTCAGGAAGTCAAGGATCCACATGCACAGTGAGGTGTTTAATCCCTGGTCCTTGAGCTTTGTGACGAGCCTGGAGGGAACTATGGTGTTAATCGCTGAACTGTAGTCAATGAACAGCAATCTCACATATCTCACCTTTCTTGTCCAGGTGAAATAGGGTGGCGTGGAGGATGTGTGCTATGGCCTCTTCCGCTGATCGGTTGGGACAGTAGGCAAACTGTAGTGGGTCCAGTGTGCCAGGTAGTGAGGAGCAGATGTAATCCTTAACCAACCGTTCAAAGCACTTCATTACTATAGAGGTGAGTGCCACTGGGCGATAGTCATTCAGACAGGCTGGTCTTGTTTTCTTGGGCGCAGGAATGATGGTGGACTTCTTGAAGCACGTGGGTATGACAGACTGAGCCCGGGACAGGTTGGATATCATTGTGAACACCGGTGCTAGTTGGTCAGCATATAGTTTGAGGACCCGCCCACTGATACCATCTGGTCCTGCTGCTTTCTTGGTGTTCACACGCTTGAAAGCCCTCTATCTCACAATTTCTTTTTTCCATTTATTCTCTTAAATAAAAACTTGTTTACGTCCCTAGCTATGTTAATGACTTCTGTAGTCAGTTTATGCAGCTTTTAATACAGTCACTACTAAGACACATTATTTCTTCTGTAACACATAATTGTTATTCTCTGTGGGTGCCTCTGTGAAAGATCAGCCAGAAGACAAAAATAGTCATGATATGTTTGACACACATACACCATTTCGCGGCCATTTCATGCACATAATGTGTGTGTGGGTCTATAGAGGTGACCTTCCTCTGAGGGAAGGATGACCCTCATTTAGGCCATTCTCCAGCTGACAGTGAAATGTTGAACAAATCGTAGGTTATGCCTCCCTCTCCCACCAACACACACACTCTGCTCTGTGTGTGTTACCCTTTGGTTTCCCTCCTTGATTCTCTTTGCCCCATCACAGCTGCTGGAGATGAACATCCTGTCAGCACTTTATTAACACTCTATGTTAATAAATAGACACTCATCCTGAGTAGTTACATCACTTCACAGTGGTGTTCCAAACTAGGGAATTAACCTACTACATACTATACACTGTGCAGACAAATAGTCATTGAGTATATTAAACCAGGCAGGTTGTAGAGTCTACATGCCCATACCAAAGGGAATTGAATAACCTTTATAAAGTGGCATCTAGTCACAACCCTCTTTGATTGTAAGCCTCAGAGCTTATATATCAAGACGTCTGTTCGTGGGTGGAGTTTGCTATGGCTGGGGGGCCCATGGAGGAGCTGTTTTGAATTAGAACAGCGGTTACAATGGTGACTCTTGTTTTATGAATCAGAATCAGAGGAATCAGAATCAGTTTTATTGGTAAGTAGGTTTTCACATACAAGGAATTTGTCTTGGTATGTTGATGCATAAGAGTAAACAAAGTACAAAAATATAAGAAAAGATGAAAGCACGTACTGCAAGTTAGACCAGGCCAGCTGCAGTTGGGAAGAAACTACTCTTGTGGCATAAGCCTCCTGCCAGAGGGGAGTGTCTGAAACAGTTTGTGTCCGGGGTGGGAGGGGTCGGCCACAACCTTGAGGGTCCTGGAAGGATGGTAGATTCCTTCTCTGTGGAGCGAATGATACACTGCAGTCTGCCCTTATTCTTGTCAGTGGCAGCAGCGTACCAGGTGGTGATGGAGAAGGTGAGGATGAACTCAATGATGGTGGTGTAGAAGTGCACCATCGTTGTCTTTGGCAGGTTGAATTTCTTCAGCTGCCGCAGGAAGTACATCCTCTGCTGTGCTTTTTTGGTAAGGTCCTGGTATATGATCCCCAGGAAGCTCCACAGTAACTCCACAGTAACAACTGGGGAGTCACACAAGGTGATGGGGGTGGGTGGGGTTGGGTTCCTCCTGTAGTCCACAATCATCTCCACTGTCTTTAGAGCGTTGAGCTCCAAGTTGTTCTGACTGCACCAGGTCACCAGATGGTCAGTCTCCCACCTGTAGCTGGACTCTTGCCCACTCTTNCGTCTGAAGACCTGTTGGCTCTGTAGGTGAACTGCAGGGGGTCCAGGAGTGGGTCTGTGATGGCTTTAAGGTGTGACAGCACAAGGCGCTCAAAAGGCTTCATTACCACAGAGGTCAGGGCGATGGGTCTGTAGTCAAGTCCTGTGGTCCTTGTTTTTTGAGGGATGGGGATGATGGTGGAGGACTTGAAGCAGGCTGGCACATGGCATGTCTCCAGTGAAGTGATGGTGTAAGAACTGTCCCACTGTCTTTCAAAGCGACTGGTTGTTGGCCAGGCGCAAGTTGGTAATGGAGTGGGGGGCTTTAGCCTTGCAGTTTGTGATCAGTCTGGAACTGGTGTTGTAGTCTCTCAGAGTACAGTCATTTAGCTTCTCTCACCTCCTTGCTAAACCTGTACTTTGCCTCTTTAATTTAATCTTTATTTAATCAGGCAGTCTCATTGAGATTAAGATCTCTTTTCCAAGAGAGACCTGAGACCAAGAAACAGAACACAATCAGCAAAACAGATACAACACAACAACACAGAAACAAGAAATTAAAAAATACAGTTACAAGAATCATAAAAAACATTGGATAATAAAGGTTTAAAATCCCTAAGGGGAGTGTCAGACTGTAGTTTGAATGCAGTTTGCAGTTCATTCCATTTAAAAGGTGCATAGTACCTGAAACCAGTTCTGCCAATATTAGTGCGTACATTGGGGATATCTAAGTTTAAGTAGTTACTGGAACGTGTACCGTAGTTACTAGATTTAAACGAGAGAAGAGATGTGAGGTACTTTGGAAGCTTCAACAGTAGAGCTTTATAAATAAACAACTTGAGATGGCTGTTTCTTCTTGACTGTAAGGAGGTCCAACCAACTGTGTGATACAGAGAACAATGATGAGTACGAAATTTGTCATTTGTGATAAAGTGTAATGCACTAAGATGCTAACAGCTGAAGTGTTGATGGGACAGCATGACAATACAGAATATCTCCATAGTCAAGGACAGACATAAAGGTTGACTGCACAATAGTTTTACGGTTGGAAGAAGACAGACATCCTTTAATTCTGTACAAGAAGCCCAGCTTGATTTTTCATTTTTGAGTCAGATGTTGAATATGAATCTTGAATGACAGTCTGCTGTCAAGCCAAATTCCTAAGTATTTGTAGGACTCAGCAAGATGGGTGCCATTTAAAGTTTTGATGGCAAGATAGTCAGAGTCACTGGTGGAAGTGGAAAATACCATATACTTGGTCTTTTCTGCATTTAAAACAAGTCTGTGATTTATAAGTGATAACTGAAAAGCATCAAAGGCAGACTGAAGACGAGTCAGGGCCTGGGCTGGGGTGGAGCCTGGGGCATATAAAATAGTATCATCTGCAAAAAAAATGGACATTAAAGTCTTGATTTGGAGTAATTATGTTGTTGATGTATAATGTAAACAGCAACGGACCAAGAATAGACCCCTGTGGCAATCCATTTCTGATGGTTAGATGGCTTGACTGAGTACCATCAGCAACAACAGTCTGAGTTCTCTCTGTAAGATAAGAATGGAACCAAATAAGTGTGGCATCATCCAGGCCTATAGACTGTAGTTTGTGGAGAAGGTGATCGACGGTATCAAATGCTTTGGAGAGGTCAATGAAAAGGGCAGCACAAAACTGTTTTTTATCCATGGAGGAGACAATGTTATCAATGACTGAAGCTGCAGCTGTTATTGTGCTGTGACCCGGGCGAAAACCAGACTGCTGTGGCTGTAGTATGTTTACTGAGTCCATAAAGGCGCGTAGTTGTGAATTGACCAATGATTCTAGGATTTTTGCTAAGAAAGGAAGTTTAGATATTGGACTAGTTGTTGAGATTGGAGACATCACCACTTTTGTGTAAAGGTACTACTGAGGCGCTTTTCCACGAAGCTGGAAACATGCCTGTTAAAAAGGTTTGATTAAAAATATGAGCTAAATATGGACAGATTAAGGGGGCACTGAGATGAACAAGATATGGGTCAAGATTATCTGCACCAGTGTTTTTGCATGCTTTTAACCTAAGCAGAGCTTTGTAAACATCTGCACTACTTACCAAACTAAAAGAAAATGTACAGTCAGAGGAAGCTGAGGCATTGGGGACTCCCTCTGCTGGACAGATATGGTAATTGTCTAAAGGTGAAACTGTATTAAATAAGAGACCAGAGGAGAGGAAATGATGATTAAAAGCTTCAGCCATGTATGATCTACCGGTAATATGACCAGATACTTGTTTGATTTTGGAGGGAGGTGTGACCGTGATGGGTTCTTAAGGGAAGCTATAGTGTTCCAGAATTTAGTGGAACTATCACAGGCAGAGTTGACTGATAATAATTTGACTTGGCCGTCCTAATCATGCTGGTGCAGATGTTTCTTTCTTGCCTAAAGGCTAACCAGTCCTCAGGGTAGCCACAAGATCTAGCCTTGGACCAGGCTTTGTCTCTGTTGTGGATAGCTTTGGAGAGTTGTGGGGAGAACCAAGGACTGTACCATGTTTTTTATAATGGGCATGTCTGTCAGCAATAACATTAAAAGATTGTGAAAAGTTTTCCAGTGCCATGGCAGGATCGGTAATAGAGAAAATATTGTCAATGTCAGAAATTGACAGATCATTTAAAAAATCCTGAAGATTAAAATGCCTATAATTTCTTTTGGTGATAATTTTAGAATGAGATTTAGGAATTTTAGTGTCTCTGACACAGGCAATGGGACAGTGATCACTAATGCCAAGGGCAGAAACTCCAGAGGTAGAGTATTTGTGTGGTCTGTTAGTAAGTATGATGTCAATTAATGTGGAGTTGTGGATTTTGAAATTTGGTCTGGTGGGTTTAATTTGTTAGAGCTTTCAGAGAGCCAGTCCAGGTTAAGATCCCCCATTATTATTAATTCAGAGGAGGCATACAGTGACCAGAGCTTTGTAATGTCCTCCAAAGCATCAAAGTGTGCTGAGGGACGGTGATACATACCAACAATGGTCACATGCATGTCCCTACCAAGACAGAGGTCCAACACAATGGGCCTCATTTATGAAATGAACATACGACAGAAAACTGGGTGTACGGTCATTTCCACGCAAAGCTCGGCATTTATCAATATGGACGTGAGCGGAGGCAACGATCAAATCTCATGTCAAGTCTCAACTCGTGTACGCAAGTTTTCGAGTGAGTGTGGACTTGCAGTGCAGCGTAGTAAATCTGTCAGAGGATTGATAAGACCTGGCTGGCATCTAAGCATATTCAGACGTGTATTCATCATTTAAAAATATGTAGCCTGTGGCAAAATAATAACTTTGTAAAGGCATCAACTATGTGTTATATATCCCTAACATAAATAGGTATTTTCAAATTGTTTGCAATTTATGGGGTTAACAGTTTTTGATATAAGATTAATTTATAGACTACATATCACGGATGTATAAATTAAATATTAAGACCTCAGCTGGAGTTTGATTGACCGTGGCAACGCTGTTGACAGCAGCAGTGATTTCATTCCATACAGCATTCTTCGTGTAATAAGACCTGGGTGTGGTCCATTTTTGGGATCAGGCTTCTGATGTTCAGATATAACAAACCGAGTCCGTGGCGTAATTTAAAGTTTTGAGATGATGCAAGTGTAACACGCTCATTAGAGGTAGCAGAGGGCGGACAATGGGCACAACGGACACAGGAGGATAAATTAGATTTTTGAAGGAGACACACTTAGGTCGACTTCTATGCTTAGCTAAACGGTCAGATTTATAAATAACGGGAATGGTGTGAATAAAAGAACGATTGTAGCTAGAACTATCTGTAGTGGGATAATTTGCAGGGTTGTTAGAGGGTCCTGGCTCCTCATGAGCAACTGAACGGAAGCATGCGGAACCAATCAGGCTAGTGCTAGGACCCCAGGGACGTCAACAGTAGTGGGACTGGTTAGAGCGAGTGGACGTCGTGGGAGTGACCTGGCTTCCTGTTAGCAGAGCACCTGGGAGGGTGACTGAGAACAAAATGTTTGCTGAAACCAGTTCGCCTCTAAACAACTGCCTGCGTTGCCAGAAGAGGTTGAAATTGTCGATGTAGGAGACACTGTCCAGGGCAGGCTGAGGAGAGCCAGGTGTGCAGGGACAGGAGCCTGCTGAAACGTCCAACACCGCGGTCACAGGAGGGGATGGGGCCGGATACGTACACATGACTGACAGATCTTTTCAGGGAGCAGAACAAGTGCACAAAGTCCCTTTTCAGCAGTTCAGATCGCTCCTTACGGATGTCTTTTGTATCTACGTGGACTATGACCTTGTTAATGTCTGGTTCGTTTGCGAGAATCTCAATGGCTTTGACCTCTATATCACGGACAGTGGCACCCGGGACACAACAAGTTATTGCAGAGTTTGTTTTGACATTTCTGATGATGGAGTCACCTATGACCAGGGTTGTTACCTGACGTGGACGTTGTCTGGTCACCCTGGAGGCGGAGTAGTCCACAGGGACCTGAAGCTGCGGCTGCCGGTCTAGGGGCTCCATTCCCTAGACCAGGACCGGCCCCAGAACCAGCAGGCTTTGTGGGCAGCAGCGATGGACTGGCTGTGGGCCCCGGGCTGAAAGTGGACAGATGTTGCTCGAGCTTCCCCAGCACATCAAACTTGTTGCTCAGCTGGATGGACCCCGGTGGTGGAGTATGGGAGGAGTTCCTACCTCGTCTCTTGTCACCCTGGATGAAAATCCAGGGTTCCGAAGGAGCAGGTGTGGAACAGATCCGTGCCTTGGGTTTGGCTTCAAGCCTAGGCCAGGGGTCCTCACCGTGAAGCAATCCGATGACCAGCGGCTCCAGCTGTGTGGCTGCGGAGGGACCAAGCCAGGGAACCGTGGTGGTGGTGTTGTTGTTCGGAATGCGGGAGCCTCCGAGCCTGGGCCGGGGGTCCTCCTCGTGGAGTGATCTGCCGACCGGCGGCTCCGGCTCTGTGGCTGCAGAGGGACCAAGCCGGGTAAGCATGGTGTTGTTGTCAGGGATGCGGGAGGCAACCAGTGAGTCCAGGAGTCGCTCATCCTCTTGGATCTGGTAGAGCTTGGAGATCCGACCTTTGAGTTCAGTGATTTTTTGACTCAGCCGAAGGCATCCAGAGCAGTCCGGAGGGGAGGTGAGTGGTGGCATTGATGAAAAGATGCAGCTGTATAGCCAGTCGTAGCAGGCCTGTTACAAAACAAGCCAAAACTAGAGCGAGTTCTGTATGGATTGACTCAGTTGGCGGGAGCAGGATCTACTGCTCGAGTAAAATCCACGCACTGGATAATCGATATACAGATAAGAGTCTGATAGATATCGATAAAAAGTTAAACAATCATAGACAACAAGTTATAACAGGGTGCTTAGAACTAAAAAGAGCAAACTAAGTGGCAGTGATCAAGCAGCAACTAACCACTCAGTGTCGCACAGCGATGACGTCGTTGGTACTAAGCAGTCTACGTGAGATCTACTGTAGTGAGGGCTTTAAGCCTCTCCTTGTCCCCGCTTCCTCATTTTCCAACCTTAGCTGTCTGAGTTTAGCTGTGAACCAGGGTTTGTCATTGTTGAAACTCACCCTGGTGCATGATGGTAGGGGTGGGCGATATGGCAAAAATATCATATCACAATTTTTTTCAGGCAGGATCATGATCCACGATCTTATCACAATTCTTTTTCATGTTGGTTTTTAAGACTATTTTGCATGTTACTGAACAGTACAACCGGACTGATTTCTCTGTCTGTCTAGTCCTCTGTCCCTGACTGTCTAATAACCTGTCTACATTACAGTTAATTATTTGATCACTTCTGCACACCTGCCTCCACAGTATTATATTTCTATTTTTATTATATTTATATTTATATTCTATTTTCTATTTTTATTTTGATTTTATTTCATTCTGTTAGTATATTCTATTCCTATATTTTGATCTTTTGCACTATTTATATCGTATGTCTTAAGTTCTCCTTGTGTGATTATCTTTCTTCATGATTTGTGAGCGTTGTTGGAGGGAGCCTGAGATTTAAGAATTTCATTGCCAACAGCTGCTTCTATGTAACTACATGACAATGAAGATCTTGAATCTTGAATCCCTATTTAAAAAAATATGGCCGTACAAGGTAACAAGACGTAAAAGAAAAAAGAATAACAGACAATCACATAGATCCCTTATTATAGCAAAAAACTGGACGTTGTGAAGGAGTACAGCCGTTGAATGGCCGTATTGGAAAAGTATTTGCGGCTGGGTATCTCGTACCGCGGATCAACTATTTTGAGTAGTCTTTTGAAACCCTCATTTTCCACATTTTTTATGAGAATCACATCCTTGGCCCGATAAAATGTCACATCATAAGTTACCTCTTTCCACTTCCTTGTCTTCCATGTCATACGGAGTGCCTTTCTTAAATGCCTTCGTTAGAGGTGTTTGATTTGGCTGTGTAGCTTCTGGCTACATGGTTGTAGCTGATGCACTCATGTGGGATCCTCTCACTGTTTGGCCGTCTGCATACTGTTTCTGGTGCTTTCTTTTGTTGTGAAAAGGTTCGTCGTGTTGTCATCCAAATACACACTCTCCCTGCAGTTAGAAAGAACTTACCAACTACACCACTCACTGCTCGCTGGGGATTAAGCCCTCACTACCATCATAATATCACTGCTGCAGTATGCCATCCTACATAATGCCATTGTGCATAATAATTAGCCATGTGCTTTTGTTTGTATAAGAAACTAACCCGAACCCTAACCCATAAGAAGAACAAGCTATTCACGTTTTCTTCATGGACAAGCATGGCTGAGCAGCGAGTGGTGTAGTTGGTAAGTTCTTTCTAACTGCAGGGAGAGGGTGTATTTTCGGATAAATGAGCCGTCAGAGCAATGGGAATTTGTTTTCGGCATAACGGGCTGTCGTACAGATGGGCTTTCGGTCCAATGGGACATTTTTTGGACTACTGGGGTGTCGAACTAATGGGCAGTCCCTGCGTGGGTGTGATGAGCCATAGATCTGGAGATAGAATGTGCATTGGCCTGCGGTGAAATGTAAACACAGACCAAAATGACCACCTTTCGTTTTGCCAGGGGGGGTTCTGAGTCCCGATCTGCTCTGAAGAGTTGGAAGCCTGCCAGCTGCAGCGCAGAGTCTGGTATCAGTCCACACAGTCACATTTCCATAAAGCATAGAATGGAAGATGTAGAAAAGTCTCTGTTTTTCCCCGCCAGTGGCTGAAGTTCGTCCAGTTTGTAGTCCAGTGTACGCATGTTGGAAAGAAATATTCGCAATGACAGTGTGCAGAGTCTCTCCTCTGGCGTTTTACTGCATATACAAAAGTGAGGGCACCTTGTCCAATAATTCCACTGATGACAAGAGAAAGTGGGAAATAAATCCGTTGGTGTTGTTCCCCTGATGTTCATGAGCTCTTCTCTGGTGAAAGAGCTCCGGGTACCACAGCAGAAAACTGAGCTTAATCTATTGAGAAGGATCTGCCACATCACTTTGGTGGGGTTTTTTTTGGTGAGGCCTATGAAGTGGTACTAAAACACATTCTGCACTAATCTTTCAAAAGTCAGTAAGTGAAAAGAATAAAAGAGTTTCTTGTATTTTCACTTATTCTGCTCACTCTCATGCTATCAAATCTGCTTTTAAGCAAAAGTGGCACATTCTGCAGCCAGACCCTGAATTAGCCTCTTTTTAAGTGTGTCTAAATGGGACTGTGATTTAAGAGACTACTTAGTCCATGCTGACTTGCCCCATAGAATTAAGGACCAGCCTAATCAGCATGGATGCTGGAAGTCAGTCAGAGTTGGGGTGCTGAGAGAAAGTCTATATAATGATGTCATATTAAATGCTATGCAACATTCATGGTTTTTGTATTAATTTGAATGGCCAACAACATTTTACACCAGTTTTAAAACGTTTTACAACAGACGGCAAACTTAGCATAGTACCATATTCAGCTCTGGACAGACACGGAATGCAGGTTTATTCCTAATCAGAAGACGATTTATTTATTGCCTGAGCCACAGCCACGCTATACGGGTAACAATAGAACAAGGCACTTGAACTTTATCTCACACACACCTATGCACACACACAAACGCACACAGAGCAACCGAAAACATTAATAACTCTGAATTCATTGAGGACCGCACTCCAAAATGCAACTCCATACTACAGAGACAGGAAATAACGTAACTTACTAAATGATGTAGCGGTGGGACAGGAAATTGACAGATTGAGAGCGAGCTATATAACTGATCATCCAGCAGCACCACAAGTTTAAAACAATGAACACACAAAGCATCTGGAATTTACAGCGAACCGTACATAATACAAATATTGTAACCAAGACCAAAGTGAGCCAGCATGGTGGTAGGAAACATAATGAAAACACATTTGTCAACCATTTAACGACAACCATGTTTTATAGTCCTCTTACGCTAAAATGCTACTCTCAAAAAAAAAGTTTTTTATTGATTCGTTTAGCAAACTTTTTTGCCTTGCAGTTAGTGCTGTAGCCCCCCTCAGCATCCCCTACTTCCAGCGTCCCTGCTAATCAGCCCCTTCCCAAGTGGCAGGAACAGTTAACTGTCAGCATACTGTTTAGAAACCGCTCTTTCGCAGATATGATTCCTATGGAAGTGTTATGATAATACGTATGCCTTTGTGGTTGTATGATACAGATGGGTGACAAATTAAAGGAAAAACCAACATGAAGTGTCTTAGTAAGGTGTTGGACCACCGCGTGCTGCCAGAACAGCTTCAGTGCGCCTTGGCATTGATTCTACAAGTCTCTGGAACTCTATTGGAGGGATGGTACGCCATTCTTCCGAAAGATATTCCCTCATTTGGTGTTTTGATGATGGTGGTGGAGAGCGCTGTCTAACATGTCGATCCAAAATCTCGCATAGGTAGGGATGGATATCGAGAACCGGTACTAAATTGGCACTGGTCCCTGATTGGTCAGTACCAAAATAATGACAAGCTCCTGGACAAACGGTGCTGCTATCGGTATGTAACATTAATTCATAACATAGCTGGCATTTTCAAATTCCTAACCGTCCCCTAATGATGACAAAGCTGCTGGCGTCAGGCGATTACGCTTCAGGGCTCTAACTTAAGGGTGTCCTGCCGTCCAAGGGATGGAAAAAAATGGATCAGAGATGATGAAAAGTAAATTTTGGGACAGTCACGGAAGGTAGGCTAGACCTCGTCTAAAAAAATACATCCACGATTAAACCAGTAAACCAGAGTTACACAACGAGCGTGCGAGCACTCTGTCACACACAGCGACAAGATGAACTGCGACAGTGAGACCTGAAAGCAGTTCACCTGTCGCGGGTGTCAGGCAGTTACCATGGCGTCCTGAAGCGGTGGGGGGATTTTGTGCTTTCTGGTCTCACTGGCAGCCACACCGGCAAAATGTACCGCGGAAGAGACGGGGACAAAGACAGGAAGAAATTCAATACCCCCCAATCTCTCTTTACCTCTCTATCATTCTCTCCCTCGGAGGGAGGGATGTCGGAAGTGTGAATCAAAAGTTATTATTATAAGGTTACATAACCTCACATTGGAGCACTCAAGTCAAGAGTGTCATGATTTGAAATATATATTCATTCTTTTGATCAGCTACTTCAATGGAGTGTGTGACTACAAGCTGTAAAACAAGAATAACAGTGGTAGTACGAGGTAGTGTAGTGTTTGTCAGCCACGTTAACTACACACTGCTGGGTCGACGGTGTTGTATACGACATCCTAAATATCTCCAGAACGCTGCATGCCAGAGACTGGACAGCATATAGTTCTGTTGTGCTGTTCCAATTAGCGCTCCTGTGTGATCATATCCCTTTCAGAAGCTTTGTAATCCAGCCTTGAACTGCGGTGTCTTTTTGGAGACTTTGTACAATAAATCCATAATGATAAATCCAACACTGAATGTCTTAAGTGATTATTTATTGATTTTTCTGTGTTGAAAACAGCTATTGTTGTTTGCCGTCCATTAGCACTCCCATGATGCCTTGGGTTGAGTCTGTCGACCAATCAGAGGCTGTGTTCCTAACTTGCCGACCAATCAGAGACAGTTTCTGACTGGGGTTACACGGTCACAAATAGGCAGGCTCTCGTCTGCCGTCCCAGTCAATGCCATTCAAAACTCCACACGGTATAGCGCAGATGGAAGAGTTGACTGCCCCGTAATAGTAGCAGTAGCTTTAGTGTGCGTACGTAACTAACGTTCCCGCCTATTCATTTTGAAAGAGCAGCGGCCAATGAGGAAACTCCAACACTCAGCCGACCAATCGTGTAACTTCATCACTCAGTCACTCACTCACTCACTCACTCAGTGACAGACTTTTGTGTTAGTAGGGCTTGCTCTCTGCGGTCAAGCAAAAAAATATTTAATTCACTGTACCGCTGAAAGGCTACGGGCAGTTACCAGCAACTTTTAAGGTGGAATGTTTTCTTGCATGTTACTCACAGCATGAGTTGACGTCGTGAATCAATCAACACAGCTTAAATGTCAATATGAAAACTTTGACCATTCCTTTGTTTTTATTGGCTCTCTTGCATGACATACGCTTTAGTGATGATTGGATCTTCAAGCGCTTAAAAAATGCATATGAATTTCAACCAGATTATGCAAACTGCGAATATTCTATTTCCTCACTTGGAGAAAAACAGTGGCGGAGTGTCGTTCAGGTGCGCTCCGGCAGCACTACACCTATGCTAGTTGGTGAACACAGTGAAGCAATTAGCAGCTAAAGAGTCAGATATTTCTATCAGGAGTCGATTAAGACCAAAACAGACTTAAAAGGAGAGAGAATGTTGGGATTGGCATTTGATGACCAGAAACACGACTCCAAATGAATACTAATGTTGCTCTGTGTCAGCGGTGCAGTCTATGTGATACGCAGGTATAGGTCGTATACCCCCTAAGAGAGCTCCAGGATTTCCGTAGACCCACTTAAAACTGTGCAGGAATACGTAACAGTTTGTTTAAATACTGGAGCGCACCTTTGAAGCTTCTGCTAACTCGGAAGACAGACACCAGCCAAGTTAGCAGATATTACTGTAACAGCAGGGAATTGTTGGTATGCGTATTGAGTTATATTTACTGCCATATTTAGTGCAACTGAGCAATGTTATACTCAACGTCATGGGTTAGTTAGTAGTTAGTTTTTATAGCTACAGCTAAATCTAGCTGACAACCTAAGCTAACATTATGTACCTAGCTACCTATCTAGCTTGGTGCTCATTGTTTGTCGATGTGTGTGGCACATTTTTCTAATGAGCATCTTGGTTCGCTAGCTAGGTAGATAACGTTGCTAGACCTTTCTCTAATGAGCCACCCAGGCACAGTAGCAGTATCTCCATCCTTCTCCCTCCCCCTTGATCATCGAACCTTACTCTTAGGCCCTGATCAGACAGAACGTGGTTTTTGCAGTGAGAGGCGTCTTTTTCCTGTTGTTTTCGATAGGCAGTAAGCGTTTTGCACGCTGTTTATGTGCCCTGGGCGCCTCGCGTTTTAGGCGCCTGGAGTGCCTCGCGTTTTTGCAGGAGTGCCCTGAGTGCCTCAAGTTGAAAAAACTTCAACTCAGAGCAGAAAAGCGCCCAACGTCATTTGGGGTTTTTTTGGGGCCTTAGGCTACTAAACATTGCCACAAGAAAACGTGTGTGTGTGTGTGTGTGTGTGTGTGTGTGTGTGTATGTATGTATGTGTGTGTGTGTATGTATGTATGTATGTATGTATGTGTGTGTGCACGCACGCGCGCGCGTCCAGTAGTCAACAGAATACAATGCTTTGATGTCACTGTATATCTCGTTGTGAACTCCTGGCCACCCTTTTGGCCTGAAAGTCAGGCTAGGGATCAGCCAACATGCAAACCTGCGATATTAACAATTGAAATTCTGAATGCAGACCAGGATATAATTAATTCATGGTCATCTTAAAGGTGCCGTAATTTCAGACTTTTACAACATTAAATTAATAGCCTATATGGTAAGATAGCAATAGTTGTCAGATAATTAGAGCTATTGAAATATGGGGGCCATTTGTCTCCTTTCATCTCCTTTTCATGCATTGGTTGGCCATGGTGCCAAAATTTTAAACAGTTCATTAAATAGTTTTGAGTAGATTGTGGCCTTGTTCAGCACTAGGTGCTATTACTATATATGGATAATATATATGTAACCCATTGCCTCTGCACGCCTGTCGCCTGCCGGAACCTCTCTACACCCCCCTAGACTCTGCGTTGTGATTCTTATTTGTAGTGGGGTGTTGTGTGGAGAGAAGGAGGCACCAGACGCAGCATTCAGAACTGTGCACTTTATTGCTTGTTTCACAGTAATAATCCTCGTCTCTGCCACTTGCTCACCTTACAGGGCATGGAAAAGTAAACTTTTAGCTTAATGTGCCCAAACAATAATCTAGCATTAAACAAATAATAATACATATAATATTAAAATAAATATTACTGCCAAGTCAAATTAAATACAGCACTCTGAGAAGAATAACTGATATAAAAATTAATTATCAAATAAAATATTAAATAACAGACAAGCTAATGCTCAATCTTGCCCTATCTAAACAGAATCAATCATCTACTGGCACACAGCATGCTAGCCGTCACACATTGCCTACACTTCAGAAAAATACGTAAAAACAGTCAAAAAAAACACAAGTGCTGCATACTCATACCCATGCCGAACTGTAGCCTGATATGTAAATAAACAGAGGAAATGAACAAATTAACTCAGTGAGAGGTTTTAGCACTGATATTTAATTGTAATACAGGCCGCCATTAATAGAGCTTACCTTACAGGACATGGAAAAGTAAACTTTGAACAACATGGCGTCCTACACGGAACAAGTTTCCACTACGGTGTCATGCAAGGAACAAACTGCAGGAATTGCTAAATGCGCTGTGGAATAGCAAGCACAACAGTGACACCTAGTGGCTTATTCAGAAAAAGGACAATTTGTGTGGTGATGATGTCAATTAGTCACGTTTTTGTTTACTCCCCAGTTGTGCCATTTGCAGCTGGAGTTGCACGGTATACCGATACTAGAAAGGTATCGCAATACCCTGCCGTTAAAAATGGTAGGCTACTATAAACCATTTTATTGGTACCGATACTTGAATGACCGTGTTTTAATAAGAACTGTATTTCTTATGAGTTGCGTCGATGTGCAATGACGGCGCAGTATGTGTGTGCAGCGCTCTGCCCCCACCCCCTGCAGGCATAGTGCTCTTGCCGACCGCCCACAGCTTGTTGACAAAGCAGACGCACGGAGCGAAATATGGCATTAGCATTATTTGGTTACATAACCGACAGTCAGGGCAAGCCCACAGACACCACAAAGCCCATCTGTATGATGTTTTAAACCCGCGCAGACCAACGGAGCCAACACGTCCAACTTGGCAAAGCAACTCGCAGACAGACATGCCGACATGTTCAAGGAATTCGACAGGTTAGCAAATGTGATAGATAACGTCTTTGCATGCCCTCAAATATAAGTCAAACAAGTGTGATTTATTTTATGACAAGCAAACTGAGAATTCCAATGCCTCAATTTGCAGCAATTTTTGCATACCTTGTATGAGTAGCATGAATGGCTTTAAGGGGTTTTAAAATATGATAATTATGATCATTAATAATTGCTACAAGATTGAAGTAGCGTAATTGAACTCAACCTCAGCTATCAAGAATAATCAGTATTTATACTAAGTAATGGAATTTACCTTACACAAAATTTACCTCGGGGCACCACCCTTGAAAAAGGGGGGAAAAAATAGCCAACTAATTAATTTAGTCTCAATCTAAAGGTTGCTACGAATTTCTTTACTCATGTACAGTGACCATAATACTTCATACACACTACTAATAACTACTAAACATACAAATGAATGGATAAATGCAACCATGAATAAATGCATTGAACAGTGATGAACAATTACTTAACAAATGAGGACCACGTACTCCAGATAATGCATAGAGTGATTATCTTGACAAGATGTATTCATTTGTGGAAACACAGGAGATGGCTAAGTGGATAAAGACATTATCCAGTGAAATCACCTTAATGCAACGCTCAGCAGCTGAGAGGTGTTGGGAAGCACAAGTGAAATACTTTCAGTAGTCCACATCATTACTAGATTGAAGGGAAATCCTACCTCTGACCTAAGGCTTCTTTAACTACTTTTAGTAATTTAGAGCATGAACCCCAATATCCTAGGAAAAGTTAAGTTTCTCCTTGTGGTTCAGATGGTCTTCAGTTGCTCTGGAGGGGGAAGAAGAAGCAGATTAGCATGTGGGCCAGCGCTCGGGCCTTGTCAGAGGCGCTTCATCCCACATGACTACTCGACTTGAGTTGGTATGCATCTCTCCTGGGGCATTTTCGGGTGCACTCTCGATCACACATGGCGACTCGGCTTGAGTCAGGCAGCAGGGCGATAACATCTGCACACACCCCCACTCGGGTGTGCTGGAGACGCGGGGGCAGAGTTAATCACAGTTCTGTCCTTTCTGACTTTTGTCATATCAGGTGCTGACCGGGATGTACTGAGAGAAAGTACAGACCAGCCCATGTACCGGCCCATGATCGCCTATTGTTTTCTGATATACAATTAGATAACGCGTGCTGCTAATACACAATATTAGCACGACAGTAATGTCCCCCTCCCTCCCTGTATGCTTTGTCCTCCAGAAGTTTCCAAAAAAACTGAGATTCTCACATGTCATGACTGTCTATCATTTTTTCTTTATTTTTCAGAAATAATCTTGCAAATGGCTGAATGAGAACATTAGGTTGGCTCGTTTGAAAATAATGTAGGCCTAATGAATATGGGCTATGTCTACTATAAAAAAAATCAGAGAAACAGAAACCAAATGCATTCAGCAACAACTATGTACACAGATGAATAGCTATAATAGAGCAGACACTTCTGTAGTAATGCAACTCGCATGGCCCACAAACCACCCAATCAGAAGATGCGTCGAAGTAACGAGTACTAGCCAATCACAGCACAGAAGGGCGGCACTTGGCGAAGAACCAGTGGGGAAAAAATAACGCTGGGAAGCTCCGCTTCTCTCTTACCATGAGATACAGGGCCGTGCTGAAGCCCAACAAGGCCGACGGTAATGATATAAAAATAAACATACATACACAATCGACCAGACCACGGACGCAGCAGCCCACCGGGATTTTGCCCGGTTTGCCCGATGGACAGTACATGCCTGGGTGCTGAGCAGTCAGACTGGAGCAGAAGATTCTCTCAGAGGATTTCTTCTTTTAAAGTTTACTGGATGCTTGTCTTCAGCATGGACACAGGACCAAAAGACAAGCATGTCAAAAGTCCAAGATAAGAGCAGTCTGGAGAAGAGCCTCAACAAGAAATAAGAGAGTGGCTTCCCCTTGTTTTTATAGTCTTCTGTAAAAAATGGGGTGGGGGTGTCAGATGTCAATGGCACGAAACTGCATCCTCCCACCCTGAATCTAACTCTTAATCATCCTAATTCTTTCTTCGTTACCAAGTTATTTTCGAAAGAATTAATGAAGTTTATCACATGTCTAATGCTTCCGTGTTTAAAAGCTTGGCTCCCTCAATTGCTGAAAACACCTTTTATGAATAAACTGTAATAACTGATAGTGTTACACAGGCCATATGTCATAAATGGCAATCATGTACAACATCTGATCCACAAACATATTTACATATACAATATGTCTGTGTATGCATATGTTTACATATATGTAAAGCAAGACTAAAAAAAACTCAATACATGTCAGCATCCAAACATGTCAGGGTTCCTTGGATCACAAGAATGCATTTTCTTTCTCCCCCTTGAGAGGGATGAAAATAGGCACAGAATTGGGGAATCTTTCCATTTTAACTCAAAGAAAGTTCAACAAAAAAGAACTTAACATTTTATGAGATTAGATTTGTTTCATAATAATTGAACAAAATCTCCCAAGAATCAAACAAAAACATTTTTTGAAAGTGAATAAAAATAATGTGAAACGAGTTCAGTTTCTGTTATTATGACCATTGACACTGGTAAAACACAAATAAAATTACCCCATGCATAGTAAGCTTTTATATACTATATGTATGTATATGCAGACGGTTTTTCTTTGCTCTCCGTGTACATACACAGAAATAGATATACATACAGCTTAAGACAAGGACAACAAACTCGACAAGGTAAACATAAACATTAAAATTAAACTACTATGTACAGATATATATATATATATATATATATATATATATATATATAGATATATATATATATAGATATGTATATACACTATAAAAAAATAACATGTAGAGAGTGCAAAGGATGCTGAAAGAAATACGATTACTGTAACAGGTAGCTTTATATGCATGAGGTAGGCAGATACGACAGTATACACAGCGTGCATAGATTTGTTTGAGTGATGATATTTACATGATAGAAACATTGTGTATTTAAACAATGAAATTATACAGTATAATTTACAGGTCCAGTGGATGTTTGTGTTACAGGGTTATTGCACAGGAATCATTCTTGACACTCTGTGACTGGTGTTAACTGTTCATCAGAGTGACAGCCTGAGGAAAGAAACTGTTCATGTGTCTGGTTGTTTTGGCATACAGAGCTCTGTAACACCTCCCAGAGGGGAGAAGTTCGAACAGGTTATGTTGTAGCGGGTCTGACACTTATAAACGAAGTGGGGGTGCCAGTCAGAGTCACGTCTGACAAATAATAAGTATAAAATAGAAAGAAAATAGCTCCGTCAAACCATACAAAACCATAAAGCGAATAGCCAGTAGTAATGAAATATATATCACCAATGAACCAGCACTGCAAACAACAAAACATATAGACCACACACTAGAGTGTGTGTGTGTGAAGGACTCGTCCCACAGTCTCAGAGTTCAATGAGTCCAATCCAGTTGGAAAATAGTCCGTTTTGTTTTCCCCACAGTCCCCAAAACAATTCAAATCCAATCCAGTTCACCACCATAAAAGAAAGACAACTCAAAAATCCGCTCTGGGTTTTTACCGCGGATCCCCACAAAACAAATCAAATCCGGAAATCAAAACTGAAATAACAGCGTCTGTATTCGCAGTTCAACAGTGAGTAGGCTATTTACAATATATACACCGGGCACTCAGTCAGTCAGTCGTCAGTTGTCAGGTTTGCAGCGTCAGCCTTAGCTCCGCCAAGACCGGCAACTTCTGGCGAAACTCCGAC
>NTHP01000301.1:817260-850713 GCA_003416845.1 Oplegnathus fasciatus
ATCCACCGGATTATTCCTCCTCCTGACACCGACTCCAGAGACATGGCGTATTACCACGAGGTGGCTACAGTGACGCGGACTTTGCAACGCGATCTGATGCCGAGGGTAACGCTGGCTCCACAGCTCCACTGACCGAGAGAGCACTGGCGGCTCTGAGACCCACTAATAGATTTCCTGGAGGTTGGTTTCAAACTACGCGGGGTTTCTTTGGGGTTGTGATTGGATTATTGGAAGATTGTGGGTTTCAACTGTGGGAAACATGAATGAACTTTTGACAGGTGGGCGGTGATGTCATTCTGACGGCTGGTGATGTCATTCAGACAGCTGGTCGCTACAATGTCCAGGGTGTGATGGGTCTGCAGTGATGTTTTCTGCCCGTTTCCTGACTCTGGACCTGTATAAGTCCTGAATGGAGGGCAGGTCGGCACCGATGACTCTTTCTGCAGTCCTGACTGTCCGTTGTAGTCTGTTCCTGTCCTGTTTGGCAGCTGATCCAAACCAGACAGTGATGGATGTGCAGAGAACAGACTGAATAATGGCAGTGTAAAATAGGATCAGCAGCTCCCCAGGCAGGTTGAACTTCCTGAGCTGGCGCAGGAAGTACATCCTCTGCTGGGCCTTTTTCCTGATGGTGTCTGTGTTGGGTGCCCACTTGAGGTCCTGGGAGACTGTGGATCCCAGAAACCGGAAGGTTTCCACAGCAGACACTGTGTTGTTGAGAATGGAGAGGGGGGCAGTGTTGTGGGGCTCCTCCTGGAATCCACTGTCATCTCTCTACAGTTTTGAGCATGTTCAGCTCCAGGTTGTTCTGACCCATAGACTGTATATAAAGATGGACGACATGACAGCTCCCCAAAAGTGAAGCCAAAACATCTCGATCGCCCCCTGATGGCTGGTCCCAGTATAGGTCATAAGTCCCGCCCCCTCCATGTTAGCAGATGGGACATGGGCCAAACTAAAAAATCAAAGTGCACATTAAATAAATTTTTCCCAAAGATGGTTTCTGTCATTTTAGGTAGTTCTTGTCACGCTGATGTTTGTTCAAGCCTTAATTTTTCTGATAAGTTTGGTTTTAATTAGTTATTTGATGCTATAAAAACGGGGTGAAACGTCATGATTGACCGCTGTCAATCACAGCGAAATAGTCGCAGAGGCACCTGCAGACGTCTCTTCAGGAGTTGAATGTAGAGTAAAAACGTAGAGAGGAGATGTAACGGTAACTTTAGCAGGTGATCGTTAGTTAGCAGTTACTAATTATTGATTACCAATCGAGTCTGGCAGGTGTATGGGCGGGACCTTGATACTGCGGCTCCTTTCCTGATCACTACTGCGCATACTCTGGTCCCAAATGACGTCGCCAGCGCAAGATGGCAGCGCCCGTATCCGGGATATTTGGCTTCGCTTTTGTACAGTGGGAGGAAGTGGAGATGCGTCATCCATCTTTATATACAGTCTATGTTCTGACCATGCCAGAGGGCCAGCTGTTCAGCCTCCCGTCTGTATGCAGACCGATGACTGATGACCGTTGTGTCGTTTGCAAACTTCAGGAGTTCAACAGACGGATCCCCTGAGGTGCAGTCATTGGTGTAGAGGGAGAAGAGCAGTGGGGAGAGCACACACCCCTGGGGGGCACTAGTGCTGATTGTCCAGGTGCTGGATGTGATGTTCCCCAGCCTCACCTGCTGCCTCCTGTCTGTCAGGAAGTTTGTGATCCACTGACAGGTGGGAATGGCACAGTGAGCTGGGTGAGTTTGGAGCGGAGGATGTCTGGGATGATGGTGTGGAATGCCGAGCTGAAGTCCACAAATAGGATCCTCGCATACATCCCTGGAGAGTCAAGGTGTTGCAGGATGTAGTGCAGTCCCATGTTGACTGCACCATCCACTGACCTGTTTGCCCGGTAGGCAAACAGCAGGGGGTCCAGCAGGGGGCCTGTGATGTCCTTCAGGTGGGCCAACACCAGTCTCTCAAAGGATTTCATGACCACAGACGTCAGGGCGACGGGCCTGTAGTCATTTAATCCTGTGATGGAGGGTTAATTGGGGACCTGGATGGTTGTGTGATGTCAGAGTCAGAGCGGATGAGGGGTGTGAAAGATGGCTTATCAAACCTGCAGTAAAACACATTCAGGTCATCAGCCAGTTGGTGGTTCTCCACAGTGTGGGGGGATGGTCTCCTGTAAAGCTGTTTTTCAGCTTTTCAGTATAGCTCCTCTTTGCTACTCTGATCTCCTTCGTCAGTGTGTTCCTGGCCTGGTTATACAGGATTCTTCAGTACTTCTGTAGGCCTCCTTCTAGGCCTGAAGAAGCTGCCCAAGTTTCGCTGTAAACCAGGGTTTGTTCTTGTTGTTGTATGTGCAGAAGGTTTTGGTTGGCACACACATGTCCTCACAAAAACTGGTGTAAGATCAGTGTCAGTGAGCTCATCCAGATCTGTAGCTGCAGCTTCAAAAACACTCCAATCAGTGCAGTCAAAGCAGGCCTGTAACTCCAGCTTTGCCTCATCCATCCATCTCCTCACAGTCTTTACCACAGGCTTAGCAGATTTTAGTTTCTGCCTGTAGGTCGGGATGAGATGAACCAGACAGTGATCAGAGAGTCCCAAAGCTGCATGGGGAACAGAGCAATAGGCGTCCTTTAAAGTTGCGTAACAGTGGTCCAGAATGTTTGAATCCCTGGTGGGACACTGAATATGCTGTCTGTATTTAGGAAGTTCATGGCTGAGAAAAAACAAATGAGCACAGAGTCTAGATGTTTTTGCTCCACGTCTGTCATCTGGTCAGCCAGGTGTTGTAAGGCCTCACTAACACAGGCCTGAGGATGGATGTAAACATCGACCAGAACAAATGAGGAAAACTCCCGCTGTGAATAAAATGGTTTGCAGTTTATGAAAAGAGTCTCTAGGTGAGAACTGCATGACTTGTATTGATGTATTGACGGGAGTGCAGTTCGTACGAGTGCTCCTGCTCGCTTCCCCCGTCAGCGTCTCTGGCATATCCCGTAGAGAGCTGCTGCTCCTCCGACTAAAAGCTCAAAAAAGTTTGACCAGCTGATAGTCCGATATTTAGAAGTTCCTCTCTGGTGAAAGTGACCAGAGAGGGAGAGCAGACAACTAAACAAACGAACAAAATCACAAAAAGTACCAGAGAGTGCAGTACTAAGGTGGCCGTCCGCAGCGCCATCTTAGAACACTCTAAGTTGATATGTAGTGGAAGTCAGCGAATTCATGAGCAGGTGATAACAAGGTCGAGGATGAGGACAAAGAGAGACACATTTTTAATTATGGCTTTTTGTGGAGCGACGGCTGCTAGTTCTGTACAGAGGTGTGTGTGTGGAGGCGGCGGCGGAGCTAGGAGTGGTGGGATCGTGACGTGAATGGCTTCACAGAAACAGATTTCATCCAAAATTTCAGGATGTCAAGGGTGACTTTTAACTACATCTGTCAGCGCCTCTCCTGAAGACTCTCACTACAAGACACTTAGTTCAGGAGACCCATCTCCCTGTTGGCTGGCAGCAGGAGATCAATCTAGAGTGACATAAAAGTCACATGAATTCCAATATGACCGTTCAGAGTGAGGTCGCATTGCAAAACATCAGACCTGTATCTGATTTAGGACTATATATATATATATATATATATAAGTGGCCCAAATCGGAATTAAAAAGATCAGATTCCATGTGATTTGAGCTGTTCACACTGTTGTGGAAAAAAATCAGATCTGAGTCACATATGAGCAAAAAAAATCGGTCACTTTTGCTTGCAGTCTGAACGTAACCTAACTGACTTCGAAAGAGGATTCATTGTTGGGGCATGAATGGCAGGAGCTTCAGTCACAAAGACTACTCAAATGGCTCGTGCTTCAATAGGAACAGTGACATCTGCATTTAGTCCTTGGCAATTACATGGAGAGGGATATTATAGAAGGGTTGCAGTGCATAAACCCCTCATTACACAGATGAATGCACATTTGAGAGTTCAGTGGTGCAAAAACCGTAGGCACTGGTCTACAGAGATGTGGAAAAAAGTGATACGGTCAGATGAGTCATCCTTCACCATATTCTCTACAAGTGGGCGAGTGCATGTGTGGCGTACACCAATAGAACGGTGTAGCGGAACACGTAGCAGATTTAATAGTTGATAATTGATTAATAGCCGAAATATGTGCAATAATTGATAACTCAAAAATTATGCATCATACACACCTAGCCTACATGGGTGCAGGATGACGGTGAGAGATGGCACTCAACTTCAGCTATCAGAAACAATTAGTTTTATATTGATTAACCGAATTTAGCCTTAAATTCATGTTTGGACTCCACCCTATTTTGGAAAAACAGGAAAAACCTGGAATTAATTAATTGAGCCTCTTAATCTCAAGGCTGCTACTGGGTTCTTGTCCTAGTATACAGGGACCTTCATATTTTACACACACGAAAACCAAGTGAACAAGTTCTTTATAAATGAAATATTTATTGAACTACAACTACATAACTAAACTACTAACAGACAGACAAATGAATAAATGATGAATAAAGTTTAGATAAATAACTGAGGAATACATAATGAATGAATGAGTGAATAAATGAGTAAGCATAGTGAATACATGAATGAGCAGTTTCTGAATGAAAGTACATCAGGGATTGATTCTCGTTTATCCAATTGAATTGAATTTAATAGGTTAAGGCACCGTTCAGCAGTTGAGAGTTTAAGAAGCACCAGGGCAGAGTGTGAAGCAATTCAATAATAAACCTAGTTTTAGGGGAGATCCTAGTTTAGTCTAATGCTTACTAATTACTTAACTAATTTCTTAATTAGGCTAATAATTTGGCATCAATAATTTGGCATCAACTCATGAGCATCTGAAAATGTATTGTTTCACCTGACGGTTCTGATGGACCAATGAGAAGTGGCTCTAGAGGGAGGGTCAGCAGGTTCTCTTTTGGTTTGGGCATTTGGACCTCGTCGTCTCCCACGTGGCGAATTTGGCTCAGTTTCTCTCCACCTCCATCCATCTCTCTCAGCAGGTAGCTGGATCATCTTTTTACCCTCAGCGGGCATCTCCAGACATCTCCTCCTTAGCCGCAGCAGGGTTATCTTCTTGACCCCCCTTTGGATGCATTGGATCGCTGTGTTGGATCGTTGTGGTTGCTTCTGCCACGCGTCGTTTAATTCAGCGCCTTTTATTAAAAGTCTCTTTCTTACAACGTCTCTTTTATCAAAGTTGCTTTTCCTTTGAAGTTGCTTAGGCTACTGTCGGCCTTCCTCACGTTCAGTCCAGCACCGGAAGGCCTTCCGGTGCCTTCTGTATACTTACTGAAAAGAATTGTCAGAATTGTGAGCAGAGCTGATTATCATGAGCTAAACATATGTTATCTGTACATTCATGTTCCCACATTTAGATATTTGTATTACCTCAAAACGCACCATTAATGGCAAGGCAATGTATCTATAACGAGTTAGTAAACCACGAGGAATTCATATGTTATAAACAAAGATTAAACAAATGCAAAACAGAGGTGTATACCAGTTCAAGGCATAGATTAAAAATATATACTTAAAGTAAGTGAAATAACAAATATAAAGCTGAGGCACATCTGGTATGCACACACATTTCTTATTTTCTCAAAGGAATGTGGCTAAGTGAGATGACAGGATCAGCAGAGGAAAAAAGGGAGGGGGTCATTCGTCAACTCCCTCAAACATCAGTCTCAAAATCAAGAATGTCAAAGCTATCTCCAACATTTAAAATGTGTTAGCTCAGCGTAACATATCAAGGAAAGTACATTTAATTTTGTATTTGTATAAGAAAGTCAGTTCTTTCATCTTTATTTATAGTTTGCATGTTTCTTTGTGTGTGTGTCTCTCCTAAGTCTTTGATAGGAAACAGCAATCAGGGTCCTCTTGGCAATAAAAGAGTCATAATACCGTAAACTGGCTTAGCTGTCACAGTGGGGCCTCCGCCTTGTGATTCCTTTTTCGTGGAGTCTATCCAGGCCCAGTCATAAAATAGAGCTGGTCACTTAGTGACCCAGAGGTCATGTAAACAGTCTCTGAAAGGAATTTGTTTCATTTAATTATTTAAGATTTAAATTCTTCATCATCGCTTTGTAACACTACAACGGTACAGGTTTGAATGCCTGACCCCTACAGTGAGGGGATTCGGTGGCTCTGTAATGCTGTGGAGGGCATTTTGCTCGCATGGTTTGGGTCCACTTGTCCCCTTAGAGGGAAGGGTCACTGTAAATCAATACAAAGTTGTTCTGAGTGATCACCTTTATCCTATGATGAAACATTTCTGTCCTGATAGGAGTGGTCTCTTCCAGGATGACAATGCCCCCATCCATAGGGCACGAGGGGCCACTGAGTGGTTTAATGTTAATCATATGCTATGGCCTTCACAGTCACCATATTTCAACCCAATTGAACACCTATGGGAGATTTTGGACCGACATGTTAGACAGCACTCTCCACCACCATCATCAAAACACCAAATGAGGGAATGTCTTTTGGAAGAATGATGTTCCATCCCTCCAGTGTAACACTGGGACCCACAGAACACAGGAGTCAAACGCACGACTCTGAAGCAGTAGGTTTGCAGCAGGAAAACAGTCTTTACTTAAAACAAGGTTCGGTACACAGGTGGTCAGTCAGGCAGGCAAACAAATCCAAAAAGGGAGTTGGCAAAAACACAAGGTAAGGAGAACAAGTCAAAAACCAGGAAACACTAACACTAGGAGACACAAAGGTACAAAGACAAACTGGCCCTGGGAGAAGGGAACACACAAACTAAATACACAGGTAAGTAACTAATGAGGGGCAGGTGAAACTAATCGGGGCGGAGCAGTAATCAAACTGGCAGGAAACACACAAGGGCAGGAAGTGAAGTGTCTGAAACGAGAGGAGAGGTAAGTATACAAAATAAAACAGGAAATGTGCAAAACAAAACACAGAGACGAGACTAATGCAAGGGGCGGGACGTGACATCCAGTAGAGTTCCTTGTAGAATCAATGCCAAGGCGCATTGAAGCTGTTCTGATGGCACGTGGTGGCCCAACGCGTTACTGAGACACTTTATGTTGGTTTTTCCTTTAATTTGTCACCTGTCTATATATCTATATATAGGCATAGCAAATTAAATACATTTACTACAGGTCATCCAGTGCTCCTTGGTGTCTGTCGGAGGAATGCAGAAGAGAGGAGGGAAGAGGGGGCATTTTCTCTTTACATGTTTACATTTTCTCTTATTACAAGCTATGATCAACTTACTTGCTATACCTGCATGTTCACATTTCTTATTTCATTAGTTTTTTAGATTTTTTTTGATGAAAATTTTTATTTTCCAGATTTATAATACAACAAAAACAATATACAGAAACACTGACAGGGCAGGATATAGCACTTGATTGTATATATAGCACGTGATTGGTTGATGGCGACGCACATAGCTACCATCTACCTGCTTCTCTACCGATAACAATTTAGACAATTTAGGGTTAGCCTACAAAATTAGTGGTTTGCATGGACAGGGTGGCCTGGGATGGAGTCAAATTCCCGGCCTGAATTATTGTTTCAGTCCGCCCCTGCTCAAGTGCTAGCATGAAGATAACTGGTGAGGCTGGGCATCCCTGTCTGGTGGATCTGAAAAGCTGGAAAGGGGAGATATTACACCATTAGTTTTGACACATGCAACTGGGTTATGTTAGAGGGCCTTAATCAATTGTATGCATATTGGACCAAAACCAAACTTTGGCAGTATGTGAAATAGATAAGGCAAAAAGGCAAATTTATTTATATAGCACATTTCAGCAATGAGGCCATTCAAAGTGCTTCACACAAAATACCAAAAGCAAAAGAGACACACCACAAAAAAGGACACTAAAATACAATTAAAAACAGTCATTAGAATAGAAAATAAAAACAAGCTAAAATAGAATAAGAAACGGTATAAAATACAAGAATAAAAGTTACAGTGCAGCGTAAGTAATGAATAATTTGATTTAATAAAAGGCAGTTTTCTGGGAGTTTGTTCCAGATATATGGTGCATAAAAACTGAACGCTGCTTCACCATGTTTAGTTTTGACTCTGGGGACAGAAAGCAGACCTGTCCCAGATGACCTGAGTGGTCAGGATGGGTCATAGTGTAGCAGAAGATCAGAAATGTATTTTGGTCCTAAACATTCAGTGCTTTATAAACCAACAATAGTATTTTGAAATCAATTCTTTGACGAACAGGAAGCCAGCGTAAAGACCTCAGAACTCAAATCAAAGTTAATACCGATTATAGACAGCAGTTCAGTAAAGTCGTCAAAAAAGGTTGCACAGTATTTAGGTGGCCTGTAGATATTTAGGAACATGGCTCGAGAGGAGGAATTCACCTGAAGAGCCACATATTCAAAAGAAGCAAAATTTCAGATATCTGCTTGCATTGGAGGGAATCACTAAAGAAAATGGCAACTCCACCTCCTTTCTTATGCACTCTAGCCTCACTCATAAAACTGAAGTTGGGAGAGGTTGATTCGATAAGAACAGCTGCACTGTTATTTTGGTCTAACCAAGTTTCAGTTAAAAACATAAAATCAAGATTGTGCTTGATAATAAAATCATTGATTAAAAATGTTTTTCCTGCCAAAGACCTGACGTTTAATAAAGCTAGTTTTAATGTGTTAAAAGCATTATCTGCCCATTTTTTTGGGACCGGCTGTGGCTGACGAGGAATAGATGCTAAATTTTCATAAGTTTGCAGAACTGGTTGAGTGCTTCCTGTTTCTTAGCAGATTAACCATTCTTTTTCTATTGCCTATTAAGACAGAAATTGAGGAAGCTATTGGCACACAGGGCCCCAGCTTGTCCTGGAAAGAGTCATGAGTGCCGTTAGCCTTGCAGCCTGGACCCAGCAGATATCAATTACAGCTTGGTACATTTAGTACACAAATAACCTTATCAGGCTGCAGAGACAGAGGATGACATCGGCGTGGAGGGGGGGAGGTGGTGGCCGTCGTAGCTGTGATGACTGTCTCAAAACTGGTGGCGATGGATGCTGGGGGGGATTTAGGGGAGAGAAAATGGGAGTAGGGCAGGGGGTAAGTTTAATTCCAGCAGTAACCAGCTCCTTCATCTGGTTAGTGAACTCCAAGAGGGGGGAGGAGGGAGAAAGGGTGCCTGGAGAGGAGGGTGACCTGGATGGGGTTTGGAGGGGTGAAGGAGGTGGATCGTTGGTGTAGGTGAGGGGGTGGAGGGGAGTGGGTACTCCTCCTCTTGGCTCTGATGTCTCCTATGATCAAAGCTCTCCTCAGGTGGGGGCTGAGGTGGTTCTCCTTCGAGGTTTCTGCCACGCTGTGTTATGTCTTCCTCCTGTTTTGATTCCTCTTGTCTCTTGTCCTTGGCAGAGGGAACAGATGTGTGACACAGGAAGTAAAGTACGTGAGAGGTGAACAACTTTACTCCTGACTTGTTAAGGCAAAGTCCACCTGCCTTAAAAAGATGTCTGCGGTCCCAGAAAAGGTTGAAATTTTCAATGAAATGCACTGAATGGACAGTACATGCAGTTGACAGCCATGTGTTCAGTGCCAACAATCTGCTGAATCTCTCGGCTGTACACAGCCATCCTGTTTCTAGGTAGTCTTGTTGGTGCTAATTAGCCATGTGTTAGCATGCTCTTGTCCACTGTTTTGAGTGAATGGTAAAGTGGTGTCATTCCCACATAGTCCATTCACTTCCACATTCTCTTCTAACTGGTGAATTTTGGTTTCCAGCACTGCACTGTTCTGTAGAAGATTGTGGTAGTCGTCCGTGGAGGAAGGGGGCGTCTTGCTGCTAATTAGCTTTAGCTAGGTACCGCGTTTCCAGTCACTGCAGTACAGGCTTGTGCTGTTGGTAGGCCACGCTCCCGTAGTACTAAGGAGGTCATAAAAATGTTGAAATATGGCAGTAGAAAAAAATAAAACAAAATTAGGACCACTCTATCCTGTCAAATGCTTTTTCAGCATTTAGTGAGATTGCAACAGCTAGGTGTTGGAGAGATGCCGCCAACCTGGTGTCCAGCAATAAAACCCACTTGATCTAAATTAATTAATGAGGAGATAACTTTCTCAAGACGCATCACAAGAATCTTAGCAAACACTTTCTAATCATTATTTAACAAGCTAAGAGGACAGACATTACCCATTTGTAAATGGTGTTTACCTGGTTTTGGTAACAGGGAAATAACAGCTGTTCTCATACTACTAGACATGGACTGAGTGGCAATAATATCCTTGTATAATACAGTCAGAATTGGAGACAGGATGTCCTGGAGACATTTATAGAATTCTGTACTATAACCATCCTGTCCTGGTGGTTAACCACCAGTGAGAGCTTTAATGGCTGCCTTATCCTCCATTTCCTGGACATCTGTCTCCAAGTAAGCCTTTTCATTCTCTTTCAGCCATGGGAGGGGTGCATCTACCATATTTGGGTTGTATTTACATTCTGATTCATACAACTTTGAATAGTATTCTTGAAATAGTATTTTTATTTGTTTCTGTTCACATATTAGAGATCCACTGCGATCATGTATGGCGAATATTTAAGAGTTCCTCTTCATTTGTTTCAGTCCAAGTGCTAGCATTTTGCCAGCTTTATCCCCCGATTCAGAATACTTTTTCCTGAGTCTGTATAATGCAGATAAGGTTTTCTCATGTAGAATTGCTTGTAACTCCATTCTAGTGAGTAACACCAAATGTTTTAGTTTCTGATCACTAGGATGTCTCATATGTTGCATTTCTTGGTTTTTCAATTCCAACATGAGCCTATATTTCTTTTGACTGCTTTCTTTCTGCTTTGCAGACCAAAAGCCTCCCAGACCATCTGTATTGATGAAACAGAATTCAAGTTTATCTCAGAAAAATCTGATGCTCTATCCTTTATCAATGACATAAATTTCATGCCGTAAAAGCATGTTGCTAAACTTCCACCGTTTTGTTTTATGTAAATTATTATGATATTATGTCTCTCTGAATTGATGACATTCTCCATTAGGGAATTCGACAATAACAAATAGTCTATCCTAGAATAAGAGTTATGTACTTTAAAGTAGAAAGTGTATTCACGAGAGAATGGATTAACACATTGCCACGCATCAGTTAATCCCAACATCGTCTGGAGTTCTTCAAGGGCAGCATTATCTGCTGGAAGAGGAGGACTCGAGCGATCTAACAAAGGGTCTTTGCTTAAATTTTAATAATTTAATTTAGGTGAGTCTCCTGCAACATGGGTATATCACAGGCAAGAGACTTTAAGTGTGAAATTATTTTATAACGTTTGACTTTATTTGAGACCCCATTTCCAACTTTTCACCTATATGGTATTAGAACCCATTCAATCGCTTTGTATTACCAATATTTAAATGTACACATGCCATATTAATTTCCACAAATATTCTGCACCTCAGGGGGAATGACAAAGGGTAAAAAAAACCAAATGCATACACGAAACATACATCAGTGCCGTTAGGCAAGAAACGAGAAAGAACATCTATCCCTCCTTTATCCATGACCCAATGGGAGCAGGCGTAAAGTCACTCAAAACGTTTCACAGCCAGACACACAGCCCATTGTCCGCATCTTTAACTTAAACCTTAAATATCTTAAATGAGAAACAGTCTAATGATTGTCTGTTTTTGCGCATTTCTCATACCTCTAGCCTCTGCGGTTCTGACGAGTCCGGCTGGGGGTGAAGGGACCTGTGATACCTGTCCATCTCCATGAAGAAAACCTGTCACGGCCCTGGCCGTGCCTCCACTTTCTGTTTCCTTGTCCTCTGTTTCCCCCTCCCCCTGTCTGTCTCTGTGCGTCTGTGCTGTGGGTGTGGCACCTCCCTCACTCTCATAGGTTCCTGATCATAATCATTCTACTCACCTGCTCCTTGCTGCTCACCTGAAATCCACCCACTAATCAACCCTGCAGCTTAAAACACCAGCTCTTCTCTCCAGTCTTTGCCAGATCGTTGTGTCAGTTAACTTGGATCACTGCCTGCCTGCCTGCCTGCCTGCCTGCCTGCCTGCCTGCCTGCCTGCCTGCCTGTCCCTCTGCCACACTCACAGCCAAACCTATTCTACCCAGCTTGCCTCCCTGCCATCTACCCACTCTCCTCTGCCCTCGTCTCCTGGATTTTCCCCTCCATCCACATTCATCCTCCTGACAATAAACCCCATTTTGCCACCCTATTTGTTTGTGTCTGTGTTCTGCGTTTGGGTCCTCCTAGATTGAATTGTAACAAAACAATGATCGGCACTGACTAGGACATCAACCACAAAAGGGATGCACTGGATTAATTTTGCATCCAACAAAACACTTTCATTCACTACCTTTTAAAAGGTAAGTAAAGATATAAATAAAACCAAGAAAATTAGTCTCAGTTGCTTAAAAACATTGCAGTAACAGTGCATAATGGCTCAGGTGGCCCCTTAATCTTCTCAGATTGCACAGATTTTTTAAAAATAATTCTTTGTAGTCACACCTTGCTGCAGCATGACCAGTCTTGAAATCAAGAGTAGTGTTGTGCTTCTGCAGAAACAAGACTAGGTCAAAACCTAGTATATGGCTGGAATGTGTATGGTCAGTGTGCTATATTGTGGCCAAATTGTTACAGGCATAGTCAGTGGTCGTGTCTACAATGTGAATTCCTGGTTATTAAATGTTCATCTGCAATTTTCTTTAGTGTTAATATTTGTTCTTAAAGTGTACTGAGGTAGCATCACATGACATGGTTAAGTTACATTTGACTGAAAAAATGTTATGTTATAAATTTTGACAATTGTTCATAAATATAAAAAATGTTTAGCGCTCTGCTAGTGGTAGCTTCCTATGTGAGAGCTCTGATTAAAAAATACATTCTTTGATTTTGAAACAGTAACCTTATGTTGTTACTTAGCCTTTCTGAGGCTATTGCATGGTTAAATCAATGAATTTTATTTTATGAAAAGAATTGCTCCCTCTCAGTTTAGCTAAAATTTTAATTTTAAGGTAAAAATCTATAGTTTATGATGTGTTGAAAAGTACCATAGGGTGCATAATTTGTGCAATGAAGCAAGAACTTCACTGCATTCATTCATTCATTGCAAGAGCAAAAATAATAAGATAAATAAATAGTAAATAAAAGTAAACAGCAAATTGCTAAATTTGAAATCAATGCACAGGTCATCTTTCAATGCTGCACAGAATCTGTGGCTGAATATCGAATTTGTTTTCTACCAGCGGCAGCCATCACGCCGCTGCTGGTAGTTTTAGAGAGTAGCGCCTGTACTCATAGTGTGCATAGCTACGTAGCTAATGTTCTCGCCTATTCACTTTGAAAGAGCAACAGCCAGTGAGGAAACTCCAGTACTCAGCTGACCAATACTGTAACTTCATCACTCACTCAGCCACTCACACAGTGACAGACTTTCTCGTTTATAGGGCTGGCCCTCTGTGGTCCAGCCAAAAATGTGAATACTTCACTGTGCTGGAGTTCAGGTTGTTAGCCTCTTAACCTTCAGAGTTTGTTATCACTAACACTGAATACGAAGCTGTAAAAGATACTAGTCATACCAGTGAGGACAAGTGTCCTTGTGGAGACTGACACAGAGTTGTAGCCTGCACAGTCACATGGGTGCGTACATCTGCAAATAAAAACTGTCAGTTGGAATTGATTATTTCATTAGATGGTTGATGGCCAGTCAATACTGCAGGCCACAGTAAATTTCTCAGGGGAAAAGGTTTAGCAGAACATAAATGTGATCACAGCTGAAGTGGTTGATTTGGTTTGCATTTTACATTTTCTTCATAAGCTAACTTGAGACTCTCCTCCAAAGAAGAGTGACATCATCAGTCATTTCAGCAAGTGCCCCCTCTAGCAGCTGTGGCAACTTTAGGAGGAAGTCATGCGATGATAATGCACATCAATGGATGGAGGTAGATGTATAGATCACCAAAAGGTTGGACTCAAACAGAGACAGCTGTTGTTTTTAAAAGCATAGCTACAATTGTTCCCTTTACTTAACCACAGGTATATTATTATAGTTGAAGTAGTCACAATGTTTCCCTAACCGTAAAAGTAGTCATTTTAATCCAAAGATCAGATCAGAAAATTCCTCTATGTATTGTTCTAGGGAGCATGGACAGACAATGTATTTTGTTGTTTAATTTGGAGGACTGATTGGGTAAATGCCAAAAAACAATGAAATAATTCAAATTTCATCTTTTTGAAGTGAGGAGATTTACAGTCATTTTGGTCCTTTGCCCTCCATCTGCTCTCTATTGTCATCAATACAGTGCAAGCACACAGTAACCATTACACAATAAAAACAGTTTGATGAGGCGTTTCTTGTATCTTGCTCCTGCATATACATAATGAGTTGGACAGAATTTTAGAAACTCATTGCAGTGGCATGCAGTCGAATACAGCACCCCAACTATCTACAATACCTAAAACTACTATTAACTAAAACTACTACAACTATCTGCAATGCCTAAAAAATACCATAGTCGAATCAACACTTCCATGACTCTGTGTTAACAGTAATTGAAAATTACAAGTTTCAAGGAGGGAGTATTTTTTTACATGACTGTTGTATTGAGTTGCAATACATGCAATGCAATGTGCAATGGGTTTCTGTTTTACTGATCAGTATATATTCTTCCCTCCTCATCTTCCTCAGCAGCTGTTTAGCAGAAATCTGCTCAAAGAAGAGGAAGTATCTTTGGTGAAACTTTAATATATGGCAGCAGATTTTGTTCCTTTGCATGTAAATTCACATCCTCATTATATTTAGCAGTAACCTTTTCTCCAGCTGGTTTCATAACCTGGTGTCATTTTGGGTAACTCATGCTCATAATCGGCATTACTGAATGTAAAACAAAATGTGAACAAAATATCAGTAACGCTTTTTGTTGTATTGTACTGTATTACATTATATGGTAAAGTATTTATATTTTGGTTCCATGTTTGGGCGTAACAGCCACTAGGGACAGCGGGGACATGTCCCCCCCTACTTCTCAAATTCCTGTTTTTGCCCCCCCCACACACTTTTTTTCAGCGAAATGCTGTGTTAGCTCTCTAGCGTCCGTTCTAACGCAAAGTCCACTCGATTAGTCTACTACCCAAGCCAATACTGCTGGGTCACAAATGTGCTTATTTGATGTCAAACTCCGCCCAGCTGATGCAACACAAGCGTGTGCCGAGATATCAATCAAGTGGACCCACTCTCACACTTTGAGTCGCATAACAAAAGCTAACACATTCATTTACACATTTGTGAAAAAATCAGAGGGGGGGATGTTTTTGAAATGTTTTCATTCATGAAAATAAGTCACAAATCACAGTGGTCCTATATAGACTATGAATTATAGAATAATTATGAACTTTAATAAAACAATTTCAGAACTTGAACTTAACCACTGCATTTGCAGGGATATTTTAATTCATTTTTTAAAAATTTAATTTAAGTAGCGTGATATTTTCACTCTCATGCCTTGTCTTTTCCTCATGCAGACACATAGGGGATGTGATCATACTCGACAAAAGTTTAAATGCTAATTTAGCATGCCAGAATTAAATCCCCCTTTTAGTAATGTGGTATCTGGTGTTCTATATGGTTTACGTTAAGGGTACAGGTTGAAAGGTCACATTCCATAAGAAAGTGGGCCTCTCGGTCCCTCTCGTTCTTCCTGTTTGTCTTCCTGGGATTGTTTTGGTCTATAGCTTACCTCATCTTTGCAATAACAACTACCCTATATAACTGGGCAGACAAAGCCGTTCCGGCAGAGCGATCCATATTGGCTTCGGATCCTCTCACAGGCAATCCATGGTGCTTGTTTTGATGCTGTGCTTTTTGTAATAAACCTTTTTATACAAGTAAGTCAGTGTCAGCGGAAATCTCTTCAACACATCTTCACATCATTGCTGCTTAATAAACAACAGTAACATCAGTGAGCGATTTGTTGATTTTTAATCCATCATTTTAATTCATGTCTTTTAATCCTGGCTGTTTTTACTCCTGCTTTTAATCCAGCCTAAACATTTTAGACATCAGACCTACTGATCTTATCTCATGGACATTGTTGGGTGATCAATCAAATCGTCTACGTGGAATTCCCATCAGGGACGCCATTCTCTACTGCCAAATAAAACCCTTTTTAACGCTATTCTTTTACCTATCATTAGATTGTTCTCATGAAGCTGTTTTAAGTTTTCTTTTTCAACAATCGCGTTGTTTTATGAGTTATACTTGGACTGGAAACAAACTATCTGTGCTGTGTGTGTGGACTGCAAACTTGCGTATTCACAGATAAGAGATTATATCCAACGCCTGAAGTCAGAGCTCTGAAAAAAGGCTAAGCTGATCGACAGCTTTGTCTTTGTAGCTGCTGCCCAGGCAAAGCAGATCTCGTATATGCAGCCCTCCACTCTTGCTGTCCCAGCTGCCTGATCACCCACCTCCCTGATGTCTCTGATGGTCTCGGATTCTGCGGCCACCCTCCCCTGGCTGGCCTTGATAGACACTGGCACTGTACCGATTCACCCAGAGGGTCTAGCAGCCGAGGAGAGTGGCCAGTCCGCCGTACGTGACCTGGACGCAGGGGCAGCAGGCACCACCACTGCTGCATTGGACCTGGATGCCACAACACTGCTGACGGTCATCCCGATGCCACCAGATGATCCAGGGGTTCACACTAGGCAACCAGGCCCAAGGCCCCGGTTCATAGCTCCGTGCCAAATCGAGCCAATCCATGGACCCAGCCGTCCTGAACAGAGGTTGCACGTAACGGCCGCAAGAGAAATTCAGTTGTGGTTTCTCCACAACCTCCCTTAAATCTCTGTAACTGCTACACGATCCTACTGGATGAGGCTCCACTCCATCCCGGCGATGCCCCTGCAGTCCCGGCTCCATCCGACCCGGACCCCACTCGGGCTATGCCTCCTCCTGTCACCATCCATAACCAGGAACATCCGCTTCATAAACGCAATCACACACTGTTTCCCTGGAGCCACGGTCCCCGACATCCTGGATAAATTCCTGGATCTACTGCCATCACTCCCAACCTCTATTAAAATAATTTTAGTTCATGTGGGGACTAATGACACAACCCATCGGGAGTCTGAGCACACCAAAAACGATTTTAACTTCCTTTTTGACATTTGACGATGTGCGCTGATGCTGGGGAATGTTCTATTTTATTGCTCCTCGACCTCAGTGCTACGTTCGACACTATCGATCATAATATTCTGATCAATAGGCCAAATCAATGTGTAGGGATATCCAATACTGCTCTTAAATGGTTTGAGTCATGTCTCTCAAATAGAGAATTTTCTGTTTCCGCTGGTAATTATGTTTCATCTGTAGCTCCACTGATGTGCGGGGTGCCGCAGGGATCAATTCTTGGTCCCATTTTGTTTTCTCTTTATATGCTTCCTTTAGGAAACATTATCAGTCATTTTAATGGGGTCTCCTATCACTGCTATGACGATACGCAAATCTATTTGTCCTTTAAGCCAGATGACATAAACTGTCTGGGCAATTTAATGGAGTGCTTAACTGCTATTAAGAAATGGATGACTTGTAACTGTCTGCATTTAAACTCAGACAAGACAGAAGTAATAATCTTTGGCCCTGATCACTTAGCAAGCAAATTACAACCGCTTATAGGCCCACTGATAACCAATATAAAATCTTCTGCTAGAAATCTAGGCATCACAATCAATTCTCAACTGAGCTTTGAACCACATGTCAACAATCTCATTAAATCCTGCTACTTCCACCTTAGAAATATTACCAAAATTAAATCAGCGTTGTCTTTTCATGACTTAGAAAGGCTTATTCATACCTTTGTCTTTTCGTGCCTGGACTATTGCAATGCACTGTTTACATGCCTTAGTCAATCTTCAGTGGCTTGGCTTCAGCTTGTGCAGAATGCTGCTGCTCAAATTTTAACTAAGAGCAATCGTAGGTCCCATATCACCCCAATTCTTGCCTCTCTTCATTGGTTGCCAGTTAAAGTCAGGATTGATTTTAGGATTCTCTTAATAACTTTTAAGGCCCAACATGGTCTGGCCCCCCCTTATATATATCTGTTGACCCCCTATGCTCCACGTCGTGACCTGACATCTTCTAGTTTAGTTTTGCTAGTTGCCCCAAGGTCAAGACTGGTGACTAAGGGTAACCGACTCTGGAATTCTCTGCCTGAAGAGATCAAGCTTGCCAGCACATTACCTGTTTTCAAATCATTGCTTAAAACATATTTTTATAGGAAAGCCTTTTCTTTTAATGCCTGCTTTGTGACTTTGGTGTTGTTGTATTGTTTTATTTTCTTCTGTTCTCATATTATAACTGTATTTTGTATGGTTATTTTATATTTTATCTTTGCTTATTTCTCATGTATTTTGTGAAGCACTTTGTAACTTTGTTTGGATAAGTGCTATACAAATAAAGTTATTATCATTATTATTATCATTTTGGACCATTATTATTTTATTATTACTATAGATAATACCCAAAAAGTTTAAAGACAAAACTTGCTATAGTTAATCATAATAATAGACTATAGACCAGACCCTGGGTTCCTAACTCAAGCCCTCCGGGCACCCCTACCTGCCCATATTCCAGTTCTCTCTGCTCTAGCACACCTGAACCAGCTGATGCTCAAGCCCTGATCCAACAGTAAGGGCTGGTGAGTTGCATCAGGTGCATCAGCTGTGTTCAAAACATAATGTGATGAGTATGTTACTAACTACTATTGTTGTGTTATTGATTGATTTTCCACTGCTCGGGGCCAATAAACTGATGACGGTGACAGCGGTGCGTACGATGGGCTACCATGAAAACACTTCCATGCATTTATAACAGGCATAGTACTTTAGCGACAGTCTTCTTGTACTTTTTCGCTAACTACCGAGCTATTTGGCACTCGGTGTGATGAACATCGTTGTAACAGTGCTTACCATCACGCATTAGTAAACGAGTTCCGACCCGGCATTCTGACAGAATGACTGGTCGATGATTCACTCTCATTGGCGATATTATGTACTGCTTTCTACCTGTAGGGCTAGTTTACTTTCTAGTCAACTAATTTATTTCCCATTCAGTGAGATTTACACTGCCCCTCTTTCACCCACATATCTGCAAATCTCCGGGCAGGAAAGGAGGCAACCCCTGGTCCATTTACTGAGATGAACAGCAGGCTGTTCAGCGTGGACGCACCTAGAAGCAGTGTCATCTCTATTGTCACATGAGCACAAGCGCTGACAGTCCATTTCTGATTTTATTGTTGTTTGCGCTATAGACTGTTCTCACATTGCAGCGCTTTACTTAGATATATTTTTTTAAATATTTCTTTATTTTAGGTATTTTATATGGTGAAGTAGCATTAATCACAATGAGGGGAGGATCAATTTTGTCCCCACCGGGGATAAAAATAATTAAGCAGAGGCAGGGATATATAGACCAGAGGGGGGGAAATCCCCCTCAAACCCCACACCCCACCCTGGCAAATCGCACCCAGTATACACATATATACTTGGAAAACATCATTCCAGAGTGCTATCGCTGGTTTAGACCTGTCTGCTGGAGAAGAACTCAACCTGCTAACCCAGTATGTGGGAAAAGAGTCAGCAGAACAGGTAAAAAGAATCAAAGCAGTCAACATCAGACATCCGCCCACTGGACTGATGATGGCATGGGAGCGGCTTGAGGAAACATGTGGCTCATCTGAGGCCATCGAACAGGCTCTTTTCACCAAGCTGGAAAGCTTCCCCAAGGTTGTGACGAAAGATCCACAGAGACTCCGAGATCTAGCAGACCTGCTATTAGAGCTGGAAGCTGCTGAGCAAGATGGCTTCCTCCCAGGCCTGTCGTACTGGACAACCTCCAGAGGGGTTAACCCAATCATCAAGAAACTCTGCACAGTATTCAAGAAAAGTGGATATCCTTTGGGTCAAGATACAAGCGTGAACATTGCGTCCTCCTTCCCTCCTTTCTCAAAGTTTGCATACTTTGTTAGCACGGAGGCAAAGGCTTGCACAGATCCTAGCTTTAACTTCTTCACACAATCTTCAACGGAGAGAAAGAACAAGTGGGAGAGACCAGTGAAGATGCCCGTATCCGTTCACAAGACACAAGTTTCTTCAATAGAGAAAGAGTATAAGTCTGGACCTCTTGACCAACACTTTGTCTTCTGCTCAGTTGTGTAGCTATTGGAGTCTCAACAGGCTCAAAAGAATTCACTGGAGATGATCAGAGTTCAATGCAATAGTTTTATTCTTCAGAGACAAAACCCGAAGCCGGTCCCGGAACCAGACTGAAGTAAGACTGCCTGTGCTTGCTCTTATGTAGCCCAAGAGTCCCTGCCTACTTTGGTGGAGAACAGTGGCTTCTCCACCTTCTTTCTAAAAATAATCCACTGTTACCAGGTAGATAATGGTATCATGACCAAGCCTTTATGATATTCAGGTTGCATGCTAGAACAAACACAATCTTCTTATTCATGCAAACTTAACATTAGATATGAATATAGTTGATATGCTGAGCACATTTTATTACTTTATAATACAGAGCACTTTTAATAAAAGTTCATAACAACATTCCCCCCCTTTGTGACTTGCAAGTTACACATTATCCTTGCGTGCCACTGCCAAGGGACAGTAGATATCTGACCCGTGACAACAGCAAGCATCAGGACAAAGTAATAGCGCTGCATAACAGGTTCAAACATGTGCCGCTTAAAATGCACGTGAGCAACATGGATCCTGTATCACAAAAACCCCTTAGTAGTCAGTTGCACATTGTAATAAACAAGACATTACACTGTAAAAACTAAGTCATTATGCATGTTATGTATGTTTTTTGTCAGACATGAATGAGCAAGCTTAGGAAATCAAGAAACGTACTAAATGGGAGCCAGCATCGGTATACTTCATAACATAAGTTCCTGTAGATACAAAGTAAAACAGGAATAACATCCACTGTGTAAAACAGCATCACTTTGTGGGATTATATCATGTAATCGGTATGATTGTGACTAGCAAATCATCAACGTACCATCCAGTGCTTCTCTTCATACATACAACTTTTCCACTTGGGTTTTTAGCTCTTTCATTTGGAGCTTCTGCTCTTCCAGTTGATCTTTGTGCTGTTTGTTTGTTCTGGCGCTTGATCTCTCTCTGTCTGGTGTGGCTCACAGATTTTGTGCGGTGGTAGGTCAGCCACCATGCGCTAAAACTCTCGAAATGTGAGGTTGGCCAACGTGGTGGGATCTCCAGTCTCAATGACTGGATCAGCATCAGCTGCATCAGTTTTAGTGGATTTGGGCGCCTTGCTGGGGTCATTGGTCAGGGGCTTACACCAGTGCGGTACGTGGCCGTAATCGCCAGAAGAGTCTCCGGTAGCATCGCTGCTAGGAGTGGTGAGAGTGTGTGTAAGTGTGACACAGCAGGTGGCACCCATGTCAAAGTTGATGGTTCAGGCTTCAGTTCAGGCTGCTGATGTGGCATCTCTCCCTGGGGCAACTGGTACTGAGTTGGAGTTTCTCCCTGGAGCAGCTGGTACAGCAACGAAGACGTCTGTGGAGGCGGAGCTGAAATGACTCCCATAGTCGATGTGTCCTGGATTGGGGCTGCAAAACCTGATGTTCCTGGTTGGATGGGTGGTGCACTCTGGAGTGGAGCTGCCGATCCTGATGTTCCCGGTTGCTGGGTCTCCCATCCTGATCATGCTGTACCTGCGTCTGTGGATGTCTGCTGGCCTACGCCCATGCCTGTGGGTCTTGGAACATATCCCTGTTGGTACCACTGGCTTACAGAGGGAAGTGCTTGGTTCGTGGCTGGAAGTGCCCTGTAGGGTCCTTGGGGAGAGAACCCTATGCCTGGTCCCATGTGAGCTGAATCAATGGGGTTCACCTGAAGCCTACACTACGGGCGTACTTGAGGCCTTGTATAACAGCCCTGATTTTCTTGGAGTGGTGCCCAATTGTATCCTGAGCCTTCTGCCATGACTTATCTATTGAGATAATAGAGAGTGTCATTAGTTCACATTACCAGGTGACCCCTGGCATAGTCCATACAATTTCCAAGTATAGAACCCCCAGTATAAATCAAAAGTTTGTCTGTATACAGACTGTAACTGTATTTACATCTGTTAGAAAGCCGTCTCACACCAGGCATGAGTGCTAAACACGATGTCATGTCCTATTCTCAACGTAACTGCCTCTACCTTAGCCTTGGTGAATAATGGCATGCAGAGTTCAGTTTTTTAGCTGTACCATGTCATAGGTGTATGTAAGTGATACAATAGTACGCTCTAAGAGCATGCCTTTTGACAATGCATAATTTTCTGTGCGCCAATGGCTGCAGCGAACTTTTGGCATGCGAATGGTGGGTAGTGACAGCAATGGATATCCTTCCGATTGCACCGAATAGCCGAAATACTGCAGGAAAGTTTTAGATTTATGGAGCTGGATGGGACCATATGGTAGGAGATCTAGTACGGGTTGAAGTTCTTTAATGAATCATTTTTCCGCTTTGTCTTTGTTTCGTCTTCATGCGTTTCTCGTAGTTTTTTGTCTTACTATTTGTTTTGCCATTGTTGGATGATTCTTTTATGCATCGATTTGCCATTTCCATGCATCCATCATGGTATAAACATTTTCACACACATGAGTGTCTACGGGGTCAGGTTCAAACAACTGTTCACGACTCATCTGTGTCATGGCTACTTCTACTCCTATGTTGTTGTGAATTTGTAGGGGAAACTGTCCAGTCACCAATGTGATCATTTTGTTAATCATTAGTCGAATCAACGGAAACACACAACATGTGACAACCATCAGCAACAAAGTTCCAACCACCATCCCTATCAGTTGTAGGATCTTTTTCCAGGACAGTTTGTTAAGAGAGTCCCATAGTGCTTGTGCCCTGTTGTTCCAATTAGAACATGTTCATCCCTCACTGCCTTCATCTTTTTTAATACCTTTGTGAGGTTTCCTTCTTCTCCTGTGTGCATTGGAATAACAGTACAGCACTCATCTTCTGCTAGTAATGTGTCTATGGCAAATCTATTTTGTATCATCATTAATGAGGTTGAGTGTAGCTGTTCATGTATGGCCCCTAGTGCTGATATGGTCCAGTTAATAAATCTTTGCTGATTGTACCATAAGTGATTTATGCATCTGCTGTTACATGCTGTGTATTGTGCATTTGCTATTGCTCCCCAAATTGGTATCATTCCCACTACCTGTCCGGAGACGATCCAATCTTCTCCTATGGGCTATGATCTGACGGCACACTGTGTGTTCCTGGTTCCAAGCGACACAGACTTGTTCATCTGCCGCCCATTCTTTGTCCAGGCTTCTTTTAATTCTGTTTTCATCTAGTGATGGAGCGCCTAATACTGTTACTTGCCCAGGCAACATAACTGGCGCGCATATTCCTGCCCAGTTTACCGGTAGTACTACTTTTATTTGCTTATCGTCGTCACAGCCAGAACCCGTTTGCTAACGGCTCTGAGCCTTTTACAGGGGTTGGAATAGAATGTTCTGCATGGAGTATGTTACCACGTTTGGCAAAAAGATATCGACTGTCCCTTCTGCCATGTTAACTACCAGTGGTATCCAGGATTCAAGTTCATTTGATAACCACTGTGGACAGACTCACCTGTCATCAGTCCATCCCCCATGTCCTCTAGCTACTTGTATTACACAGTAAGCAAAACAGGTGCTGGTAGTGTTACATTCTTCTGTATCAAAGCCTGGAATGGGCTTTATTTGGGGAATTCTTCTAGCATTATAGCATGTCACACAAGACTGCTGGCTTACTTGTCTAGCCGAATATTGCATCCATTGACAAAACACATTTGGTTCCCAATTTGCCGTTTTCAATTCTCCACTTATTCCACAAAACCCCCCTTGTAGACTTTTCCATGTATGCTCCTTTTGATATGGTCTCACTAAGTTGGTGGCTACCTTTCTGGACATAGATCCTCCTGAGTTAACAAAATGTACATTGACTCTTTGAGCAATTGGCCATTACCCTCACCACCCCTTTGGTTTTATGCTGTTCACTCACAGGAAGGTTGCTTAATTTGATGATTTGTTGGCTCTGGGTTAATGTTTGGTCATGTGTAGTTATTCTGGCATAGATGAGTTCAGCATCTGATCTGGCATAGATGAGTTCAATCAGTTCATTTACCTTGCTTTACGGCTATAACTCCAGCTGCTAGGGCACAATCAATCAGCTGCCTCTGTTTTGTAACTGATTCTAACTTTATAAAATTTTGCATTGAAATTTCATATACTAGCAAGACCACAATTATTGTCCCTATTCCCCACCATCCCCTTTTATTGCCTTTCTTTCCCTCATGTCCCAGATGACCCTGCCACTGGGTCTGTTTCTTGTTCCCTTGGACTTTCTGCTGGGCTTGTGAGTGGTTCATTATCTGAGCCTGATTCACTGTCCTGTCTTGCTGCTAGTGATCCACTACTTGTTGAGCTACTTCTGGCGTGTCTGGCAGCCAGTCTTTGGGACTTCTGAGACCTCTTGGCATAACCTGCATGGTTCCCTGTAGCATCTCTAAAACAGGAGCCATCTACAAATAGAGTAAGATCTTCTGTGATTGGCCGGGTGTACAGGTCGTCACGCGCACGCATGAAATCGTCTGTTGCATGGATGCAGTCGTGCAGAGTTCCACCCACAGGCAACACCATCCGGGTTGGTTCACTGTTTTGCAACGTTGGATGATGAGTTCAGGTGCTGAAAGTATAACCTCGTAACCGCTTCTCCTAGCTTGAGTTAGAACGAACCGTGGGCTTGTGAGCAAGGCATGTAATTGATGAGATGTGTACAGGACCACTGGGTGTCCCGTGGTTAATGTAGAGGCCTTTAGAAAAGCAAAGGCTGCTGTAGCCAAGGGTTAGGGTGGCAGGCCAGCCTCAATGTTGTCTAATTTAGTGCTGTAGTAGGCTAGTAGCTGTTTTCGTGTTGGCGTGTCTTGCATCAATACTGCACTTGCATATCCTGATCGTTCCGCAACATATAAATGGAAGGGCTTGGAATAGTCTGGGTTTCCGAGTGCTGGGGCAGACTGCAAATCTCCTTTTAGTGCCTGGAAGGCTCCCTCCGCCTCCTCCGTCCACTGCAATTGGGCTGAATTATTCGTCTGTCCTGCTGCACATATGAGGGCTTGCGCAGGTGCTGTTTTGACAGCATAGTCACAGATCCATGGGCGACTGTATCCCACCATCCCCAGAAAAGAGAGCATTTGTCCCACCGTTTGTGGTTTGAGAGCTTTAGTTATTGCTTCTATTTGTGAGGGGGCGATTAGCCTCTTATCCCCACACAATCTTCTTCCTAGGTACTCAGCCTCTTCTTGACAGAATTGCAGCTTATCCCTACTGACTTTATGTCCTCCCTGTGCTAGCGCTGTTAGCACTGCAATAGAGTCTGTTTCACACTGATGTTTTGTTGGACTACAGATTAACAAATCATCCACATACTGAATTACAGTACTTGGAACATCTAGGTGTTGCAGATCTTGGGCCAACACCCTGTTAAATATACTAGGACTGTCAATAAATCCCTGAGCTACGCGTGTGTATGTGTATTGCTGACCTAGATAAGTAAAGGCAAACAGATGTTGCGAGTCTGGATGCAGTGGCACACTAAAAAAGGCTGAACATAAATCAATTACTGTGTACCAGCGTGCATCAGGTGGAATATTGGTGAGCAGTATATGGGGGACAATGGGTGTTTCAGCATTGACAATGGAGTTAGGTCATGTACCAATCGATAATCAGCAGAGTGTGGCTTTTTGATTGGAAAAATATATTGCAGTATTGCAGGGGCTTTTTGTTTTTATTAATACCCCTGCCTTCAACAGGCCCTCAATTGTGGGTCTGATTCCTTCTATAGCATGCTACTTCAGTGAATATTGTTTTCTGTAGGGGAGCCTAGCCCCTGGTTTAAGCTTTATGTTTATGGGTTGCGCTGATTTAATTGATTGTCCTACATCTGTCTTATGTTTTGACCATACTTCCTGTGGTACTAGTTTTAGCAAATTTTCGTGTTCTGTTGTTGGTGGCAACTGTGTGGGTGTTCTTTCATTCACTAAGACCTTTTCCGTTAGTCCTTCATCACATGCTCGTAATGATATTCTGATGTATTGTCTATCTGGCGAGGTGTGAGTGTACTTGTTATTGTATTTTCCACTCCTGTACTGTAATGCCGCTTTTACCATTGGAATGAGTTCATGGGATTCGTGTCCTTTTGCCACCAGCAGTGTGACATGGGGGGTGGAGTTTTGGACTTGGAACCAGTCTTTCAATTCAGAGGGGAGTGTTACAGCCGCGGCTGCTCCTTGTGGTCCTATGTACACATCCTGGCTGACCATATAATACGGTTTTCTATTGATCAGCTCTTCTTCGTGGCAAAAAAAAAAAAGGACAAATGGTCACCCAGCTTAGACGACTCACGGTTACTGTGGTGAGTGATAATGACAGCGTTGTCGAGTCTCCAGAGACGTTTAGCTGTCGGATCCCCAATGCATTCCTTGGGAAGATGATTTTTCCTGGTTCACGAAGGCACTATAATCGGGAACAAACCCGGACTTTAACACGGCACAAAAGCCATGGTAGGCTAATGAAGTGGAGGATTAACTTGTCCCTGCTCTTCACTTGCTGATACTGATCCAGCAACTCATCATAAAGGGATGTAAGGGGCTGAACTTCCCCAAAGCGGGTAAAACAGAGCCATATCACTGGTTGACATTTTGGCGATCGCCACACTCCCCCCCTCCCCCCTTGGAAGACTCAGCTCATAGGGTATGGCGGTTAGCAAGGTTAGTCTTTTCATTTTGTTCATGGGTCTATTAGGTTTTTATCCTCCTCCCACACAGAATCAGATTCATATGCAGATGGGTTATTGTTATGATTGACAACCTCACTTTGCGCTCTCCATTTCCCACGGGAACCAGAGGGAGGGCTCGCATTTCACTATTCCAACTCAGGTTTTTAAGTCAGTTCAATGAAATTTTCAAGGTGCAAAATGAACTTAACAATGTGAGTTGTAAATACTGTATGTGTCTAACAGTCCGACTGTGTAAATATTAAGACGCGGCAAAGGACTCTTTGCATTGAGAAATTTAATCAGCAATAGAATGGTCCTTTCCAGTAACAGACAACATATTGCAGATAATACAGATATAATATTAATTTAAAATCTAGAGCTCTAAGTGACCTTAAATCTGTATTCGCAAATGGTCTTGGAAATTGGTCTTGAAGCATATCTTCATCTAAGATACAGGCCTAATAACAAGGATATAAGATTTTTGTAACACTACATTAGGTGGCGATAATGCTCCACCTGGAGCACACCAAACGGGGATGCAGATCAAGGGCAGCGAACTAAACCAAGCGGCGGAAGAATACATTTTGACAGCGAGATCACAATGAACATGACCTGACTGCGCGGCGCATCATTCCGACACAGACGAAGTGAGGTGAGTGGATGCACATATCAGCTATTTCAGTCAACCCGACAATTTAGTTCATTAGCACCCAATTTGCAAATGTAAAGAAATAAATAAACTTTATGGTAAATGGTCTATTTGTGGTCTGGAAAAATAGTCAGTAGCTACATGAAGTACATTTGAACTTAATTCAGAGTATTCCAAGCTGTTTAGAATTTCTGCACCTTAAATTGCTTTATATAAAGAAAGTTTCCGCCTGCTTCGAGACGGTGCCTACGGTGCCAAAGCACATGGTGGAGGTTAACCTCCGTGATTGTAAAGATAATTAGCTCGCTGGCTAGCTTACTTACTAGCAAGCTATCTTGTGTTCGCGCCAGTCTATCCTCGTTGAATGTAGTCTAACATTAGCTAGTTGGCTTTCCACCACACCTCAAGTTGAAGTTCTTTTTATTGTCATTTGCGCAACAGTTACCACAGCAGTTGTTGGCAATGAAAATGTTGACTCTCTGGCTACTTCAGCAATGCTCATGGTAAAATATAAGATGTAAAGAAATAAAGAAAATCACACATAGATAGCCTAAGCCATAAAATTGTACAAAGATATAAATTAGGAACAAAATAGGAATATAATATATACAAATATAACAAAAGGGAGTTACATACAGCATATACAATGTAATAATACTGACTAGACTGGTGGTATAAAGTCAAAGTGTAACAGTGCAGTTGAGTAAAGTGTCAAAATAGTGAGCTTGACTTATTTATCAAAATGATATAAAAAATAGATCTGTAATGTTAATGGCAAATTTTCTTGTTAGTTTCTTATGGTTTCGTTAATTTCCTTAGAATGAAAAATCAGTTTGGGTTGTGTAAACTAGCTTGGTTGCTCAGATCATGAATTGATTAGGAGTTCATTGTTGTATGATTACTGTTGCAATTGTGTGCAGTTTACACTCTTCATCATGTTTGCAGTTCATATGACTAAATAAAGGTTTGGTATACCATGTTCTGTAAACGAATTTTCTGTGTTTCAGGTGCAGATTGTTCATACGTCAAGTTTGGCTGTAACTGTGGATGAAGTGGAGTTGTAAGTTTAGCAGTTTTGCCTCATAATGAAAAAACAATAGTGAGTCATTACAAAGACAATCATGGACGTGGAAGACGGGGTTTCACCTGTATTTACCCCAACTGTCTAACAGTCCTCCAATCCCACGTGGAATTTGCGCGACGTATAAAGGAGCACAAATAAGGAACCAGTCCAGTTGCTTAACTTTGCTGTGAACTTTGTACTTTTTCAGCACCAAGCAACAAACAATATTTTCTTCATTTAAAGAGACATTTGAGAAATAGAGAGACTGAGTTGCCCATTTGCGGGGTGCCCTTTTAAATCTAGGGTATTTTCAACGTTTCTGTTCATAAAACTGTTTCATTCAACTGTTCATAAAAGTCGATATCATCAGTCTTCTACATTTCACAATTTCAGACCTGACCTTGTTGTTAACTGTTACAATCAAGCCTCTGTAAATGATGACCAGGATGACTTGGGTGATTTAGTGTCACCAGATTTATTAGTGTCTGAACCTGATTTTCAGCCTGCATAGAAGTCCGTTCAGCGACGAATTGCATCCCTTTTTCTTCGGCTGCAGGCAGTCCTTCATGTGTCACAGTCAGCAATTCAAGAAACTGTGGATGATTTATTTGATATTGGCGAATGTGCTGGACAAAAAACTAGGCAGTCAATTGAAAATATTTTGAAGGGGCATCATTTTACATATGAGGAATGTTTGATATCATCATTGACTGAAGCATTACAAAGTACAAACCCACTTAATTTGCTTTCAAGAGAAGGACCTCTTGGCACAGAGTACAAAAGGAAATCATTTTCAATTTTACTGTCATTGAACCTGTTGAATATGTTTTGAGCACACAAGAAAGGACCCATACTGTTGTTTATGTCCCTGTTCTAAACTTACTCTCTGAAGTTCTGAAAAGAGAGGAGGTACTGCAAGCCAGGGGCAAGAGGCCGGGGAACCGAGACTTGGGCTGATATCTGGGTACCTGGGGCCGGGGCTCGGACTGATACCTGGGTACCTGGGGCCGGGGCTCGGACTGATACCTGGGTACCTGGGGGCTGGGCAGAGACAAAGCAGGAAACCTCAGGCGGACGACCTGGGGGCAGGGCGGAGACGGAGCCAGAGACCTCAGGCGGGCGACCTGGGGGCAGGGCGGAGACGGAGCCCAGGACCTCAGGCGGGCGACCTGGGGGCGGAGCGGAGACGGAGCCCAGGACCTCAGGCGGGCGGCCTGGGGGGCGGCCTGGGGGCGGAGCGGAGACGGAGCCCAGGACCTCAGGGGAGCGGCGAAGGCAGAACCCTTCAGGAGGCCGGCAGCGAAGGCGAAACCCTTCAGGAGGCCGGCGGCAAAGGCGAAACCCTTCAGGAGGCCGGCGGCAAAGGCGGAACCCTTCCGGAGGCCAACCCCGCAACAGGGCAGCAGGACTGGAGGTCTGCCACAGGACAGACGACAGGAGGGCTGAGCAGAAGGTCGGTGGAGCCAGGGAAACTGGAGGCTGCTGAAGCTCAGGAACTGGTGACTGCAGCTCAGGCTCAGTGGATTGCTGCACCAGAACAGGAGACAGCCGCAGCTCAGGGACTGGAGACTGCTGCAGCTTAGGAACAGCAGAGTGTTGCTGCACGGGGACAGGTGACTGCTGCAGCTCAGAGACTGGGGATTGCTGCAGTTCGGGAACTGGTGACTGATGCAGCACAGGAGTTAGGGGTTGCTGCAGCTCAGGAACTGGTGACTGCAGTTCAGACTCAGTGGATTGCTGCAGCTCAGGAACAGGAGACAGCTGCAGCTCAGGAACAGGAGACAGTTGCAGCTCAGGGACTGGAGACAGCTGCAGCTCAGGGACTGGAGACAGCTGCAGCTCAGGGACTGGAGATTGCTGCAGCTCAGGAACAGCGGAGTGTTGCAGCACAGGAACAGGAGACAGCTGCAGCTCAGAAACAGGAGGTTGCTGCAGTTCGGGAACTGGTAGCTGCTGCAGCTCAGGCTCAGTGGATTGCTGCACCAGAACAGCGGATTGCTGTAGCACAGGAACAGGAAACAGCTGCAGCTCAGGGACTGGAGACTGCTGCAGCTTAGAGACTGGGGATTGCTGCAGCTTAGGAACAGCAGAGTGTTGCAGCACAGGAACAGGAGACAGCTGCAGCTCAGAAACAGGTGTCAGTCGGACCACTGACTGGAGTTCTGCCTGGGCGTCAGCAGAGTCAGCCGACTGGGTTTCAGGCATGGTGTCAGCAGGGATGGACTGGAGACCAGAAAGTTCATGCTTGGCGTTGGCGGGGACAGCCGACGGGGAACCAGGAGCTGGTGTCGACCGGACAGCTAGCAGGCTGGTGGCTAGCTGGCTGGGGGCTAGCGGACTGGAGGCTAGCAGTCTGGTTGCTAGCAGGCGGAGGAACAGACAGGAAGCTAGCAGTCTGGTTGCTAGCAGGCCGAGGAGCAGACAGGAAGCTAGCAGTATGGTTGCTAGCAGGCCGAGGAGCAGACAGGAAGCTAGCAGTCTGGTTGCTAGCAGGCTGGGATACAGGCAGAGGTGAAGACAGGAAGCTAGTGGGCTGGGATCAGGCTGAGGTGAAGGCAGGAAGCTGGAAACCTGGGGCTGAGGCTTGAGAACAGAGGAGGCTGGAGTGGGATGACGCTTCCACCGGTTGAATGCCAACATGTGGGCAAACTCACGGTCCGTTCTCCAGCAGGTGGTGAGTAGTTTGAGGAAGTTAGGCTCCTCATCTCGAAAATCCTCCTCTGTGACCCCAAAGTCATCCCAGGTAAAAGGCAGGCTTGACAGAATGTCCGCTGGGTCCATAATTTGGTCAGTTCGTTCTGTTATGGTGGATTGCAGGGTGGACCCAGCAGGACACAGAGGCAGAGCAGGTGCAGAAGAATGGTTTGTTTGATGCTTACTGGCAGGTTGACACAGGAACACACGGAACCAGGAACATGGAAACACGGGAGCACAAGAAAGAACTGAAGCACATGGCACACTGGACAAAACACAGGGACGAACGCAGCACATGGCAACACAGGACGAACTGACAAAGAACAAAGGAAGAGGATTGGTATATATAGTGAAGGGCTGATGGGAGAGTGGAGGCAGGTGAGGAGACAACGAGGGACAGGTGCAACTAATAGGGGTGGAGCAGGTAATCAAACAAGCGGGAAACACACTAGGGCAGGAAGTAAAGTGTCTGACATGAGAGGCAAGTATACAAAATAAAACAGGAAATGTGCATGACTGAACTGAAAACAGACAAAGACAAGACTAGTGCGGGGAACGGGACATAAGAGACAACACAGAACACAAGAAAGAGACAAACGGGATCACAAAGAACACGAGGAGGAAACACTAAGAAACACTGGGAACAAGCAAGGGCCCAGCCACGGACCATGACAGTTACAAACAAACCTTGAGCTGAGAGGTGGCTTCATTTTGCAATTTGAGGATCCTGAATTCAATAATCAGTTGTGCAACCTGACGGACATCAAAGACCTTCCTGTGGAGCAGGCAACATTAAAAGAGTTGTTCACAGCTGATGCTGTTCTCTCAGATTCTACATTGGACACATGCAGCCTACCATCTCTCAGTAGTGGGGATTCTTTGGAATGGCCTGACCCCTTCCTGATTCCACAGTTCTCACATGATGTGGAACTCCAGCTAAAAGAAGCAAATTGTAGGTATGCTAGGGATGGATCTGTGATGGTGATTCCTAAAGGTTTGAAGACTGATATCCTTGACACACTTGCAGACAGTATGTCAAAGATTAGTGCTTATGAAACCACAAGTACCATTCCTTTACAGACCCTTTTCAGACAGGGATGCTTCTCTACGAGCGCTTTGCCTACACTCTCGTAGTGATGCTTCTCAGGATAAGCACATGTTCCTGAAGGTTACCATCAACTCCTCATCAGACAGTGGATCAAGAGACAGAAAATCTTTGCATTTCTTCAAGTACAATAGGGGGTCTGGGCTGTCCTCCATCCTGCCAAATGTAGGGAACTGTAGCTTAAGGTGACATTTCCCCATGAACCTGCGCCCCAAGTCTCCTGAAATGGGAGAGTCATTAGGTGAAGACAGTGGACTATCTGTCATACCAGCATGCATTGTTGACTGCAGACATTGCAGTTGGGGAAGTGTTGTTTGCTCACTAGCAGGACAGGTTTGAACTGAGGCATCAGTCAGTGCAGACATACAAAGACTTTGATTTTTCATAGTGGACATATCACTGATCATTCCTTCAAGATGTTGGGAGCATTTCCAGACCTCCATTTGAAGGCGACTGACACTCTGAGCCATGGGACGTAGGACCTCTTTTATCTCTTTCAGTATTTCTGTCTGATGGTGTTTCAAACACCAGTTTAAGTTAGCTGTAACTTGATCTTGAATATAATTGAATTGATTATCCATTGTTTTCTTTAACTGTCGCAGTTGCTCGTCATAGTATGTGGTGATGTCTTTTGAAAATCCAGTTAAAGCAAGCTTGAGCTCCCCCTTGTGGCTACTCTGTTCCATTGCCAGTGACTGAATTTTTTCCTGTATTTTTTCATGCAAAGATTCCTGTGCTGATTGCAGCAGCTTTGAAGAAGACCGGGCATTAGGGGAAGTAGCCCCACCTTGTGGCAAAGCAAGCAGAGGCAGCGTCAGGTCTGAGTCTCCACAGAAATCCATGTCCAATAATGAATAACTTGCTCTTGGTGACCCAGAGCTTTGTTGAGGTTCCCTTATCATTCCAGTTTCTAACACAGAACTTCCTGTATTAGGTCCTGTACTGTGTTCATTTGAGGGATTCTCCAAGATGTCCTCCAGTGCTGAAGCCATTGTTTGCCCACACACACTTCCAGTTTCTTCTTTATTCAACTTGCAATAAAACAAATTCTCCGAGCACACTCTGTTTTGTGTTTCTTTGTCCGTCCTTCGTTTTTT